>JADRCC010418842.1:12454-29694 GCA_019843855.1 Hylomyscus alleni
AGCGAGTCCCAAGTCCAAGTCCAATGCACAAAGTGAAAACCAGGCTTATATGGTATACAGAAAACAGAGTGAATGACAAGAGTCACGTAGGTGGGCGAGGGTTACAACAAGGTCAATAGAATCAGAGAGCAAGACTGAAGTCACTAGGCAAGTGACTGCCACATCAAGGTCAGTAGGATCAGGTATTCAGGTGTGAAGCAGGCAGAAGAGCAGTGTGCCCTCCCTGCTGGGGCTATTTTGGTATTCCTATGCTATTTCTCTGGTTCTGCTGGAGGCAAGGACCAGGAGATTCCAATCTAGTAGTTCCTGCTAATTCTCTGGGTCTTGCTGGAGGCAAGTACCAGGAAGTTCCAATCTAAAAGTTCTAGCTAATGTCCTTGAGTGAGGGAAGCCCTTTGATTACTCTCTAGTATGTAAAACAGTTCTGACTTTTGTGGGACTGCCCTAAGAAAAGTGCTTGACCTCTGTTACCAAATCTGAGGAAAACCTGTCTGATAAGGCAGATTCCTTGAGAGAAATTCCAAGCTAAGGACAGCTTGGAATTAAATTAGGATAGGTTGGAAACTTTGTACTGGCCAGGAAACAATGCCTAATCTTAAGTTTAGCCATTAAGAAATAATTTCTTGGGGTACCTTTTATGCCTAAATAAGAGAGCGTGTTGACGATTGGAAAGACTAATCTGGAACACGTCTGAGTTAGGAGATACCAGCAACTGTCTGAATATCCAGGAGGCACAGAACTCCTTTTGGATCCTTAACACTTCTTATCCTTAATCAGGCTTTTACCCCCGATATTATAGATTTGACTAGAGTAGATGAGTGGACGTGGCAGATACTCAAGGCCAAAGTTAAATCAATAGCAGGTAAACTATCTAAACAGGCCCATATCATATTAAAAATATCCCAACCTAAGAGTCCAGAGCCAATTAGAATTAGTACAGAATTCTACAAGACCTACAAAGAAGACCTGATACCAATATTCTTCAAACTATTCCATAAAATAGAAACAAAAGGAACACTAACTCATTCTATGAATCCACAATAACTCTGATACTTAAACCACACAAGGTCCTAACTAAAAAATAGAACTTCAGACCAAACTCCCTTATGAATATCAATGCAAAAATACTCAAGAAAATTCTTGCAAACCAAGTTCAAGAATGCATCAAAACTATCATTCACTGGGATCAAGTAGCCTTCATCCCAGGGATGCAAGGTTGGTTAAATATAGGAATATCAATTAAGGTAACACAGCATGTTAATAAACTCAAAAAAAAATCACATGATCATCTCCTTAGATACAGAAAAAGCATTTGACAAAATATAACACACCTTCATGTTAAAAATATTAGAGAGATCAGGAATTCAAGACCCACACCTAAACATAATAAAAGCAATATATGATATGATAGTATACATAAACTACCCCCAAAAACACTACCAGAGAACTTCTCCAGCTGATAAACAACTTCAGCAAAGTGGCCAGATATAAAATTAACTCAAATAAATCAGTAGCCATCCTTTATACAAATGGTAAGCCAGCTGAGAAAGAAATTAGGGAAACCCACAAGTGATGTAATATATATTGGGCTAACTCGAACCAAAAAAGTTAAAGATCTGTATGACCGTAACTTCAAGTCTCTTAAGGGAGAAATTGAAGAAGATATCAAAAAATGGAGAGATCTCTCATGCTCATGGACTAGCAGAATTAAAATAGTGAAAATGGCCATCCTACCAAAGGCAATCTCTAGATTCATCGAAATCCCCATCAAAATCCCAACACAATTCTTCAAAGACATGGAAAAAGCAATTCTAAAATTCATCTGGAAAGGCAAAAAACAAAAGAAAACAAAACAAAACAAAACAAAAAAAAAGAGTAGCGAATACAATACCTGACAATAAAAGAATGCTGGGGTAATCACCATCCCGGACTTCCAGCTTTACTACAGAGCAATAGTGACAAAAACTGCACTGTATTGGTACAGAGACAGATATGTTGATCAATTGAATAAAATTGAATACCCAGAAATAAAGCCACAAACTTACACTCACTTGATCTTTGACAAAGAAGCTAAGTATGTGCAGTGGAAAAAAGAAAGCATCTTCAACAAGTGGTGTTGGTCTAATTGGCTGTCAATATGTAGAAAAATGAAAATAGACCCATATTTGTCACCTTGCACAAAGCTCAAGTCCAAGTGGATCAAGTACCTCAACCTAAAACAAGATACATTGAATCTAACAGAAGAGAAGGAAAGAGCCTTGAACTCATTGGCAAAGGGGGAAATTTCCTAAATAGAACTCCAGTAGCTTATGCTCTAAGATCAAGAATTGATAAATGGGACCTCATGAAACTCTAAAGCTTCTGTAAGGCAAAAGACATAGCCAATAAGACAAATCAACAATCTACAGATTTTGAAAAAAATTTTTACTAACCCCATATCAGATAGAGGGCCAATATCCAAAATATATAAAAACCTCAAGAAGCTAACCACCAAAAGATCAAACAACTTAATCAAAAAATGGGGTATAGAACTAAACCAAGAATTCACAACAAAGTAATCTCGAATGGCTGAGAAACACCTAAAGAAATGTTCAAAGTAAGTACCTAGTGATCAGGAAAATGCAAATCAAATAATCCTGAGATCCCCTTACACAAATCAGAATGGCTAAGCTCAAAACCTAAGGCTACAGCATATGTTGTTGAGGATGTGGAGAAAGAGGACCACTCCTCTAGTGCTAGTGGAATTGCAAACTGAAAATCAATCTGGAGGTTTCTCAGAAAATTGAAAATACATCTACCTGAAGATCCACCAATACCACTGTTGGAAATATCCTCAAAAGATCCCCCACCAAGCCGCAGGGGCACCTGTTCCACTATGTTCATAGCGGCCTTGTTTGTGATGGCCAGAAACTAGAAACAACCCACATGTCCCCTGACAGAAGAATGGATACAGAAAATGTGGTTCATTTACACAATGGAACACTGTACAGCTATTAAGAATGAAGACATCCTGAGTTTTGCAGGCAAATGGATGGAACTAGAAAATATCATGCTGAGTGAGATAACTTAGACCCAAAAGGACATTCATAGTACGTACTCATTAATACATGAATATTAGTCCAAATAAAGAGAAAAGTACAGAATACCCAAGATACAGTCCACAGAAATAATAAAAGGTCAACAAGCTGAAGTGCCAAGAGCCAAAATGAGGAAGCCTCAGTCCCACTTGGGAGGGAGAAGAAAGCAATCACTAGGGGAGAGAGAGGGAAGGACATGGCAGGGAAAGTGGACATGGGAGTCTGGGCAGGGAAAGAAAAGGAGAACTTGATTTTCCATTGTTTGGTGGAAAAAGACTGAAGCCCTGAGGGCCAGCAGAAAGAATAGAAACAGGCAACTTCAGAAGGTAGGAGGTTGAGAGTTCCCTCCAGAATGTACCAGAGACTCAGGAGATGAGAGACTCTCAGGAATGAAAAGGAGGGACCTTAGACCAGATGCCTTACAGTGGAGAGTGGGAACTTATAGAGACCGTCTCCAGCAGAAAGGCAGACCATCACGTGAGGGATGGGTTGCCATCCCACAGTCAAATCTCTACCCATAATTGTTCCTGTTTGAAAGAACTGCAGGGATGGAAACGCAGAGGAGCCTGAGAACAGAAGGGCCTGCGACAGGCCCAAAGTGTATTCCAGCTCAAGTGGAGGTCCCAAGACCTGACACTATTACTGAGTCTATGGGGTGCTCACAAAAAGGGACCTATCATGGCTGCCCTCCAAAAGACCCAACAAGCAGCTGAAAGAGTAAGATGCAGATAGTGGCACCCAATCAATGGACAGAAGTTGCTGACCCCTGCAGTTGCATTAGGGAAAAGCTGTAAGAAGCTGAGGAGGAGGGCAACTCTGTAGGAGGAACAGCAGTCTCAGTTAATCGGGACCCTTGAGATCTCTCAAACACTGGACCACTAAACAGGCAGCATACATCAGCTGATATGAGGCCCTCAACACATATATGGAAGAGGACTACCAGGTCTGGGTTCAGTCAGAGAAGATGCACCTAACCCTCAAGAGACTGGAGACCCCAGAGGGTTTTGAAGTCTGGTGGGGTAGCGGCCACCATGGGGACATCTTTGTGGAGAAAGTGAGGGTGTTGAGGAAGTATGGGATGTGGAATAGTCAGGGGGTGGAGCGGTAGGGGAATAAAATCTGGAGTGTAAAATAAATAAATAAATAAATAAATAAATAAACAAACAAATAAATAAATAAATAAAATATTATTTTTAAAAAAGTCTTAATTTCTCAAAAATAAAAAGATACATTGAATTTGCTCTTGATATTCTTCAGTTAAAAGTATCAGGAGCCATAAAAGAAAATCTGCAACAGTTCAAACCAGTAACTGAAATATTAAATGAAGCTAATATACTCCTATGAAAGAAATAACATGTCACTTTTAGTTTTTTTAATCAAAACTGACAGAAAATAATAGTGGAATGTAATACGGTGCTGAAGATCTGCAGGGATGTACATGATTTGCTTTTATTCAAACTTGATTTCACAGGTGTTAAATTAACAGTTTTCAAATTTAAAAAAGAAATACATTCTGAAGATGCAAACTAACCTGAAATTCAGTGAGTTCTAGGGTGTATACACATCATTTTTAAAAATTACACCTTATTCAAGAAGTTGAATCTAAATTTTACTACTCTAAAATACTCTATTTTTTATTATAAACAAAATATTTATATGATGACAGGAATAATTACAGTGTATCCAAAATCATATTTATTTTTACAGTGTTCATTATGAACAATTTCATACTTTAAATAATATAATATTAGAAGTCTTAGAATAGGTGTAATTTCATGTTTTGAAGTTGTTCATTAGTCTATATTTTCATGACCAGACTCGAGAGTAGATCACAGTTTGGCTTATTATTGCACAGAACAGCCATTACTATACACACTTTATATATTATTAATAAATATACACTTATAGCACCTTTCAATACCAAACCTATTTAAAAGATGCAGGAACCTAACCTGGCTGTCCTCTGAGAAGCTCTACCAGAAGTTGACTGAGACAGATGCAGGTACTTACAGTCAACCATTGGACCCCTCTGGAAAGGTTAGGGGAAGGACTGAAGAAACCAGAGGAGATGGCAATCCCAGAGGAAGACCAACAAGGAGCTCCCAGAAACTGAGCCACCACAGATATTACACAGGCTGCTCTGAGGCCGTGGGAACATATGTAGCAGAGAACTGACTGCCTTCTCTTGCCCCATTAAGAGAGGATCTGCCTAGTCACATAGATCTGGATGGTCCAGAGAAGGAGAGGCCCAGGGAAGGCACCCTCTCAGGGGAGTGGTGAAAGGGCGGGGGTACTCTTGGAGGGAGGACCAGGAGCATGGGCGACATTTAGGATGTCAATAAATAAATAAAATAACTAATTAAAATAATAAAGAAAATATGATCCCCTCTTGAAATGTCACAGGCCAGTTAAGCGTATCAGCATATAAGGAAGAAGGCAGTGATAAAATGAGGACAGACATTGTATTATTGTACAGTCTACAGATAATTTTATAAAACAGAATCTAACAGAAAGAATAATGATCACCCCAGAGGAATCTCAAGGTTAAGAAGCAAATTACAAGTGAAGAGATTAGACTTCAAACTTTGCAGAACGAAATTATTGTGACTTTGAAGTTTAGTGAAAATTTTTAGTTTACAGATAATTTTCAAGAAAATGCTCATAGAATAAGCATATATGACTATATTCCTACATTTAAATGGAACTATTTATCATGCCAAGAATCTGTGATATTTCAATAGGCTTCCTGTCATTGTTGTAAGATGAATGATGAATCAAGTGTAAGGCAAGTTTCCTTAATAATTTATTTGGTCATGAGTTATGGTTTCATTCAATTGAAAATTACTAAATAGGTTTGCCTCAGGCAAAAGCCCTATAATAAAGAAAATAAAATAGATTAAACAAACATTCTATGAATTTAATCATTTCGAACACTGTGCTGGTTAAAGGTTCTGATATAGTTGCCATTAATTCAGGAGACCATTTTGCATCGTTACAACATAATTGCAAGGCAGAAGTTGTCAGGGCAGCAGTGTAAATGACATATTCATAAAGAATACTAGAACAGATAGTTTAAGTCATTACTTATATTCAGTGTTTCCTTATAAATGAGGAGATGCAAGATGGCAGGAGCAAAGCTTGGGATGTCTGCATTTTCATATCATCTCAAGTAGCTTTCAATCTTTCATCATTTATTTACTAGATCATATACCAACTTTTTTTTCACAATTAACATCTATAGTACATTGTAAAGAGCAATTTAAGTAAGTTACTTAAGTTAGTTATTTAAATAAATTGAGAGAATTTAATTGTTAGTGGTGGACACTGGAAGAGTAAACATTTTCATAGTTCACTTTAATTAAACTAATATTCTTTAATACTATTCAAGTTTGTTTGAATAATATAATCAATGTATAAAAATCACAGTAACAGATACAGGTGAGATTATATCCTCGATGCTTACATGATTAGCATGCCTTCATATTTAATAATGACAAATACATATTTTCCATATTTCTAATAAGTCTGAGTTTTTCTAACAACTTAGAATGTATACTATAGAATATAAGCTTACTTTAGAACAACAGGTATAAAATACAAATAAGTTTGGTTCTAAGCTTTTGGGCTTTGCCTTTAAAGTATCTGATGATGTCATAGGTCATTCTTCACCTAATGAACCCTTGTATAATTGCACTCTTCTTGGTACACGAAACACGAAAACAATACACGAAAACATGTGAACATATGTTATTGTCACATCGGTGGTGTTTGCTTATTCCCACCAGTGGGTTTTGAAAATAGGAGTTTCTAGCTCTATCATAATTGTCACACTTAACTGATGCCATGTTGTACTTGCAGACAGGAGCCTAGCATGGCTGTCTTCTGTCTGTCTTCTGTCTTCTGTCTTCTGTCCTTCTTCTGTCTTCTGTCTTCTATCTTCTGTCTTCGGTCAACTAGCAGCTTACTCAGACAGATGCAGATATACACAGTCAACCATTGAACTGAGGTCTGAGACCACTATGGAAGAGTTAAGGGAAGAATTGAATGAGCTGACGGGAATTGCAACCCCATACAAAGAACAACAGTGCTTACTAACTCAGACCCCTCAGAACTTCCAGAGGTTAAGCTGGTAACCATGGTCTGGTCTATGGTACTTAATCCTTTAGAACCTTGATGCCCCAGGGTGGGGGGCTGATATTTGGATGAGGTGGGAGTGGGTGGGTAAGTGGAGGAGCACTCTCTAAGAAGCAAAAGAGAGGCAGGAATGGGGTGAAGAACTTCTGGATTTGGAACCAGGAAAGAGGGTAACACTTGGAATGTAAATAAATAAGATGATCAATAAAAATAAATAAATAAATAACATACATACATAAAAAAGACGCTTCTCCTTGATGTTAAGGATAGTATTTGAATTACATAAGTTAACAAGCCAGAAAGTAACTATTTATTTTTCCTCAAAACTTTGATGAGAACAGAAAAAATTGATATTAATTAAACTCATACATTAGAAAAATACATTCTATTGACTCTTATATATTTAAGCAGTATCTTTGTTTTTCATCTAGTCAGGTGTATTTGACAACATGAATGTCTGAGGTCACATAGCTGAAAAAAATGAGGAAATGACTCCAACCTATTAGGTATTATATTTTGATAAACAAAAATATTAATAAATTAGGCAACAAAATTTGAACTCAGGTTGGAAACAATGTTATAAAATATAAAACACTAAAAATTCATAGAGATCTTGAGAAAAAGTGTTTTAATTTTATATTTTTCATAAATTTATGAATATCTTATTGAATGGTCCTATTGAAAACTGGTAAGGGAAAAAGGACATTAAGCTTGGTCTTTGGAAAATAGAATATATATACATAGATGTATACTATTTATACATATATATACCATATATACATATATATACATACTATATATGTGTGTGTGTTTATGTGTATGTTTGTGTATATATGGTTTTATATGATGTAAATATAAATATAATTGATATAAATATAAATGATATATGTGTTTGTGTGTCTATGTGTGTATATATGTATATATCTCATATATATACTTTTCCAAAAACATTTTTTCTTATACGTACATCCTGACTGCAGTTTTCCCTCACTGTATTCCTCCCAGTGTCCTTCAACTTGCCATCTTCCCAAGATGCACTTCTCCTTTGTTTCCCTTCAGAACAGAGCAGCCAGCAACACCAGGAATGTAAACTGAACATAGCAGAACACATTACTACAAACCCAGGCAAAAACCCTCACACCAAGGCAGGACCAGGCACTCCAGTATGAAGAAATGCATTCCTAAAGTATCACAGATGATCCTACTTCCAATGTTAGGAGTCTATATTATAGTTGGATAATGATTTCTGCAGAAAGAATATACATGATATGAAGTTGTCGCGTCCACCCTCGACCAGCAAGGACGACGCAATGCTCGGACTCTTCTTCAAGCAGTTTATTCCAGAATCTTAAACAATCTTCTGACCCCGGGAAGAGCTCACGCCAAGGCTAAATACCCTAGGACGACCAACCCCAGTGGGACACGTGTGCTCTCTGATTGGCTCACACAAGTGGAAGCAAGCCAACGAAGAATGCCCTAGCCAAATAAGGACTTGTTATTCTCTGAGAGCACTCGCTGTCGGGCTAGTGGAAGGCGGAAGCGGGCGCCATCTTTAGGGTGCGGCACGTCGCAGCTCTCTACATGAAGTGGTGGTATTTAAGATTGGAACATTATCATTATCTAACACTCTCAGGATAGGAAAGATATTTTAAATTTTTCACAGTAAAATTCAGGGGATTGGCTATCTTCTTTTATTTAATAAATGCATTGAGAACCTAGCATGAGTCAAACAATGATCAATATATTCACATTAAAATACATATTAACTAGATAATTCTGTATAATTTGAGGGTAGAGACTATTAGTAAAAATATTCTAAAAAAAATAACTATTAAGGGATTGTAAAAATCAGTTTTTGAAATTAAGCCACACAATGTAAAAATAAATTTAAATTTTTAAACTCAGTGGTACATTTACAATATTTTATAACCAGTATAAATAGATATGAATAATTTTTAGTAACCCAGACATAAAGCATATCAGTTACATAAATTATCTTAATATGTAGATGATGTCATCCCACAATGTGTTTTGTATATCCCAATATAGACTTATTTATTTTGAATACTTCATACATTTGCAAAAGATAATATAAAATTTTTGTGTTTATATATTCTGATTAGCATAATATTTCCTACAGTTATTTGCTTACTAAGAAGGACACAACAGCAGTACTTTTGGTATTTAATATAAACATGACATATTTTTAATATTGTTAAACTATATATATTTATATATATTACATATAAATTGTATATAAATTACATATATACATATATTGTATATACATTGTGTCATGTACATACACATATATATAATATACAATTGTGTACACAAATACAATTGTATACAAATTATACACACACACATGACACAAATTAACAGAATGAGAGATAAACTGCAAAACATTATAATAGACACTAAATCTTAAATCATTATTAGTGATCTTTTAAAAAATTATATTTCATAATTTAGAAAAGCTAGAATGATTGTACAACTTTCTAGATTTGTTCAAACCAACGTTTTTTTCTTTTTTTTTTACATATCATACAATATCTCTTTTCTCAGTTTCCCCTCCAAAAAAAAAAAGAAAAAAGAAAAAAATAATAAAATAAAACAAAACAAAACAAAAAACAAAAACAAACCACTGTTCCCTCCCCCCTCCCCCTGCTTACTGACCCTGGCATTCCTCTACACTGAGGGATAGAACCTTCACAGAGCCAAGGGCCTCTCCTCCCATTGATGACCCATGTGGCCATCCTCTGCTGTACATATGCTGCTGGAGCCATTAGTCCCACCATGTGTAGTCTTTGGTTGGTGGTTTAGTCCATGGGAGCTCTCAGGGTACTAGTTAGTTCATATTGTTGTTTTTCCTAAGGGGCTGGAAGCCCTTCAGCTCCTTGGGTCCTTTCTCTAGCTCCTTCATTTGGGGCCCTGTACTCAGTCCAACGGATGGCTGTGAGCCCCTACTTCTGTATTAGTCAGGCACTGGCAGAGCCTCTCAGGAGACATCTGTATTAGACTCCTGTCATCCAGCACTTGTTGGCATCCACAATAGTGTCTGGATTTGATGATTAAATATTGAAAGGATTCTCAGGTGGAACAGTCCCTGGATTGTCCTTCCTTCAGTCTCTGTTCCATAGTTAGTCTCTACAACTTCCATGGGTATTTTGTTTCCCCTTTTAAGAAGGAACGAAGTCTCCACACTTTGGTCTTTCTTCTTCTTGAGTTTCCTGTGCTTTGTGGATTGTACTTTGTGTATTCCGATCTTCTGGGCTATTAACCACTTATCAGAGAATGCATATCACGTGTGTTTTTCTGTGATTGAGTTACCTCACTCAGGATGATATTCTCCAGATCCATCCATTTCCCCAAGAATTTTCATTTGTTTATTTATTCACATTCCAAATGCTGCCCTCTCCCAGTCGCCTGTCAAAGTTTACTCTCCCACCTCTCCCCTTTGTCTCAGAGGACAGATGCCCAATCCCCCCTCATCAGGCATCCCCCACCGTGGGACTTCAAGTCTCTACAGGATTAGACTCATTGTTTCCCACTGAGGCCAGACCAGGCAGCCCTATGCTTCATATGTAGAGGCCCTGGTCCTTGGACAAGACTGTGTGTGTTCCTTGGGTGGTGGCTAAGTCTCTGGGATCTCCCAGAGCTCCAAGTTACTTAACATTGTTGGTCTTCCTGGGGGGTTGCCAACTTCTTGAGACCCTTCAAGCCTTTTGGGGACTCTCTCATAGGTGTCACCAACCTACATCTGTCTCAGCTTGCTGCTGAGTAGAGCTTCTCAAAGGGCTGGCTGCTGTTTATTCTATGCTCCATCTGCAAGCAGGACATAGCATCACAAATAGTGTGAGGAATTAGTGCCTACCAATGGGATGGGTCTCAAAATAGGCCAGTCACTACTCAGCCATTCCTTCAGGCACTACTCCACTTTCATCCCTGACTTTCTTTTAGACAGGACCAATTTTGTGTCAAAAGGTTTTTTTTTTTTTTTGGTGGGTTGGTACCGAAATCCCTTGGCTTGGAGTCCTGTCTGACTTCTTGAGGTAGTCTTCTCAGGTTACATATCACAACTGTTGGGCATTTCATCTAATGTTACCCATGTTGACTCTTAGGAGCCACCGTCATCTGAGGTCTCTGAACATTGCCCCGTCCCTTTGGGACTCTCTCCCATCTCTTTCCATACCTGACCCTGATCTGCTATTCTCACCTTCCCTTCTCCTACCTAGACTCCTCTCTCCCTTTGTCTACCAGGACTATTTTGTTCCACCTTCTACCTATGATTAATGTATCCTCTCTCCGGTCTTCCTTCTATGGTGTGTATCATGGGTATTTTGAACTTCTTAGCTAACATCCTCTTCTCAGTGAGATCATGAAATGCATGCCCTTTTGGTCTGGATTACAAGACACTTTCTAGTTCCATCCCATTTGCCTTAAAAATCCATGATGTCCTTGTTCTTAATAGCTGAGTAGTACTCCATTATGTAAATTAAGAATATTTTCTGTATTCATTCTTTGGTTGATGAATATTTGGGTTGCTTGCAGTTTCTGAAAATTACAAATGAAGCTTCAATGAACACAGTGGAGTACATCTTCTTGGGGTATTGTGTATCATCTTTTGGGAATATTCCCAGGAGTAGTATATCTGGGTCTTCAGGTAGAACTATTTACAATTTTCTTAGAAATCACCAAATAGATTTCCAGATTGACTTTATAACTTTGCAACCCTACCAACAATGGATGAATTTTCCCCTTTCTCCACATCCATACTAGCATATACCATCACTTGAGTTTTGATCTTCTACCTTCTGATTGGTATGAGATGGAATGTTAGGGCTGTTGTGATTTGCAGTTGCCTGATCACTAAAGATGTTGAACTTTATGTGCTTCTTATCCATTCAAGATTCTGCCATTGAGAATTTTCTATTTAGTTCTGTATCCCAATTTTCATATTTTGTTGTTTTTTAATGTCTTCTGGATTTTTTGAGTTTTTTGTTTGTTTTGTTTTGTTTTGGTATTTTTTGTTTGTTTTGTTTGCAGTCTACCTTTTTGAGTTGTTTATATATGTTGAATATTAGCCCTCTGTTAGAGGGTTAGTGAAGATATTTTCCTAATCTGAGGATACTGTTTTGTCCTCTTGACAGTGACATTTGCTTTACAGAAGCTTCTTAGTTTCATGTAAATCCATTTATTAAATCTTGAACCATTGGTGTTCTGTTCAGGACATTTTCTCCTGTTTCAATTCATTTCAGGCTGTTTCCCACTTTCCCTTTCATTAGATTCAGTGTCTCTTGTTCTCTTTGTTTCCATTTGGTTGATTTCAGCTCTGAGCTTGACTATTTCTTGCCTTTTCCTCCTCTATATTGGGATGAAGAGATGTTGGGAGTGTGGACTTGCATGTCTTGGCAATTATTTTAGTAAAAATACTTTATGTTTCTTTCCATTTAATGAGGTTGTCCAATGGCTATTGGCTTGCTGTGTATTGTCTTTATTGTGTTTCAGCACTCCCCTTGTATAGCAGCTCTCTCAAAAACATTTTTGGAACTACCTCTTTAATATAATTTAATTTATTTTTTTTAACTTATTCACTTTACATCCTGCTCACTGCCCCCACACCTGGTCACCCCCTCTCAAAATCCTACCCCCATCCTTCTTCTTCTCTTCTAAGCAGGTGGAAACTCCCTAGGTATTCCCTCACCCTAATACTTCAAGTCTTTGTGTGACTATACACTTTTTCTCCCATTGAGGCCAGATATGGCAACCCAGCTAGTACAATATATCCCACTTATATGCAACAGCTTTTGATATAGCTCCCATTATAGTTCTTTGGGACTCATATGAAGGTCAAGCTGCACATCCCTTACATATGTGTGTGTGTGGGGGGGTCCAATCTGTGCAAATTCTTTGGTTGTTGATTCATACTCTGAGAGCCCCAGAGGTCCAGGTAAGTTGACTATTCTGGTCTTCCTCTAGAGTTGCTAACCCCTTCAGAGCTTACAGTTCATCCTCCTATTCTTTCATAAGAATTCCCAACCTCCCTCCACTGTTTATCTGTGGGTATCTGCATCTGTCTGAGTCTACAGCTAAATGGAGCCTCTCAGAGGACAAGAAGAGATAGCACATGCTGGAAGATAAGGAGGGGATCATTTCTTCTTGGCTAGGTGGATTGTACTTGTACAACAATTTTCGCAATCAATTTGATATTTTCTCAGAAAACTAAGAATAGTTCTACCTCATGACCCAGCTATAGCACTCATGGACATATACTGAAAGGATGGTCCTGATGCTACAACATATCACAAAGGCATTTACTCAATGATATTCATAGAAAGTTTATTTGTAATAGCCTCAAACTGGAAACAACCTTGATATCCCTCAACTGAAGAATAGATAATGAAAATGTGGTCCATCTATACCATTGAATACTACTCCACTATTAAAAACCAAGACATCATGAATTTTGCAGACAAATAGATGGAGAATATCTTCAAGATTTTTATCAAGAAGGGATGTTGGATTTTGTCAACTGCATTTCAGCATCCAATAGGATATTTATATGATTTGTTTATATGGTGGATAAGGTTGATGGATTTTCATATACTGAACCACCCCTGGCTGCCTGTAATGAAGTCTAGTTGATAATGATATATGATGTCTTTGATGTGGTTTTGAATTCAGTTTGTGTGTATTTTATTGAGTATTTTTGCTTCAATGTTCATAAGGGAAATTGTTCTGAACGATTCATTCCTTGCTGCCTCTTTATGTGGTTTAGAAATCAGGGTGATTGTCACCTCATAGAATGAGTTTGGACTAGTTTCTTCTGTTTCTATTTTGTGGAATGATTTGAGGAACATTAGCATTAGTTCTTCTTTGAAAGTCTTATAGAGCTCTGTACTAAAGCTATCTAGCCCAGGGCTTATTTTTGGTCGCGAGATTTTTTTATTTTGAAGAGATAGCTATTTTAATGTGATTTAGATAAGAGTAGAAGAATAATTTCACTGAAATAGAGTATGTTATAAATGTGATGATTTTTATGTTTTCTCGCATTTGCTAAAGATACACTTACTTTTTTATTGGATATTTTATTTACTTATATTTCAAATGTTATCCTCTTTCCTATTTTCCACTCCAGAAACTCCCTATGCCATCCCTCATCCCCCTGCTTCTATGAGGGTGGTCCCCCACCAATCCAAACATTCCTGCCTTCCTGCCCTGGGGCACTGAGTCTTCACAGGTCCAAGGTCTTCTCCTCCCATTGATGCCTGACAAGGCCTTCTTCTGCTACATATGTGGCTGGAGCCATGAGTCCCTCCATGTGTACTCTTTGGTTGGTGGTTTAGTCCCTGGGAGCTCTGAAGAATCTGGTTAGTTGATAGTATCGTTCTTCCTATGGGTTGCAAACCCCTTCAGCTCTTTCAGTACTTCCTCTAACTCCTCCATTGGAAACCCATGCTCAGTCCAATGTTTGGCTGCAAGCATCTGCTTCTGTATTTGGCAAGCTTTGCCAGAGTCTCTCAGAAGACAGCCATATCAGGCTCCTGTCAGAAAGCACTTCTTGGCATCTACAATAGTGTCTGGGTTTGGTGTCTGTATATGGGAAGGATCCCCAGGTGTGGCAGTCTCTGGATTGTCCTTTCTTCAGTCTCTGCTCCACAATTTGTCACTGTATTTCTTCTCTTGAAATTTTGTTCCCCCTTCTATGAGGAACTGAAGTGTCCACACTTTGGTCTTCCTTGTTCTTGAGCTTCATATTGTCTGGGAACTGTATTTTAGCTGTTCCAAGCTTTTTGGGCTAATATCCACTTATTGTGAGGCATACCATGTGTGTTCTTTTGTGACATGGTTACCTCACTCAGTATGATATTTTCTAGTTCTATCCATTTGGCTTAGAATTTCATGAAGTCATTGTTTTTAATAGCTGAATAGTACTCCATTGTGTAAATTTACCACATTTTCTGTATCCTTTCCTCTGTTGAGGGACTTCTGAGTTCTTTCCAGCTTCTGCCTATTATAAATTAGTCTGCTATAAACATAGTGAAGCATGTATCCTTGTTTTATGTTGGAGCATCTTTTGAGTATACCAGGCCCAGAACTGGTATAGCTGGGTCCACAGGTAATATGTCCAAATTTCTGAAGAACTGCCAGATTGATTTCCAGAGTCATTGTACCGAATTGTGATTCTACCAACAATGGAGCAGTGTTCTTCTTTCTCTACATCCTTGCCAGCATCTGTTGTCACCTGAATTTTTGATCTTAGCCATTCTGACAGGTGTGAGGTGAAATCTCTGGGTTGTTTTGATTTGCATTTCCCTGATTACTACGGATGTTGAAATTTTATTTTGGGGTTTCTTGGCCATTCAATATTCCTCATTTGAGAATTCTTTGTTTAGTTCTATACCCCATTTTAATAGGGTTATTTGGTTCTCTGGAGTCTATATTTTATTGACAGCTTTTCTTCCCTTAGGAGTTGTAGGACTATTCTGATGGTTTACCTTGTCTTGATTTAGGTTTGGCAATTAATTTTTGTCTAGAAAATAATCCATGTCATTTAGACTTTTCAATTTTATAGAGTATATGCTTTAAAGTAAGAACTAATTATTCCTTGAATTTCCTCAGAGTCCCCTGTTATTTCTCCCTTTTCATTTCTGATTTTTTTTTTTTAAATTTGGGTACTGCCTTTCTGCCTTTCAGTTTGACTTATGGTTTGTCTATCTAGTTCATTTTGACAAAGAAACCAATCTTGGTCTGTTGATTCATTATGTTCATCTCTTTCTTTCTAATGTTTGATTTTAGCCCCAATTTTGATTAGTTTCTGCTGTCTACTCCTGCTTTTCCCTCCTGCTCGGTGTGTTCACATGTTTTTTGTTTTGTTTTGTTTTTTGTTTGTTTTTTGTTTTGTTTTGTTTTTTGGTTAAAGCCTTCTGTCCTGCTGTTAATTCCTTTGTATGAGAACTTTCCACTTTCTTTGTAATGGTACTTAATGATATGAACTTTCCTCATAG
Source organism: Hylomyscus alleni (assembly GCA_019843855.1). Taxonomy (NCBI): domain Eukaryota; kingdom Metazoa; phylum Chordata; class Mammalia; order Rodentia; family Muridae; genus Hylomyscus; species Hylomyscus alleni. Next base: position 28,677 of record JADRCC010418842.1, read on the forward strand.
TACTACTTTCATAGTGTCCCATAAGTTTTGGTTTGTTGTTCCTTCATTTTTTTATTAAATTGTAGAAAGTCTTTAACATTTTTCTTTATTTCTTCCCTATCTCAGTCATCATTGAGTAGAGAGTTGTTCAGTTTCCCTGAATATGTAGGCTTTCTGCTGTTTCTGTTGTTTTTGATGTTCACCTTTAAGCCATGGTGTTCTGATAACATAAATAGGGTTTTTTCAGTCTTCTTGATCTGTGGAGACCTGCTTTGTGCCTGATTACATGGCAAATTGTGGAGATGCTTCCTTGAGGTATTAAAAAGAAGGTATATTTTTTTGTGCTTGAGTAAAACATATTATAGATATTTTACGTTCATTTGAATCATAACCTCTGTTAGTCTCATTATTTCTCTATTTATATTCTTTCTCAGTGACCTGTCCAATGATAAGAATGGGGAGTTGGAAGTATCCTATTATTAATGTATGGTGTATGATGTGTGATTAATGCTTTAGTAATGTTTCTTTTATGATTTTGTGTATCCTTGCATTTGGGGTATAGATGTTCAGAGTTGGTATATCCTCTTGGGGAATTTTTCCTATGATGAGTATGAAGTGTCCTTCCCTGGCACTTTTGATTACCTTCCATTGGAATTCTATTTTACTAGATATTGGAATAGTTACTCCAGCTTCTTTCTTGGTTCCATTTGCTTAGAAACCCAAATACCAACCATTTATACTGAGATAAAGGTTATCTTTCTTTCTGAGATATGTGTCTTATATATTGCAAAATGATAAGTTATGATTGTACATCCATTGTGTTAGCCTTGTTTTCTAAATAGTAGAGTCCATTGATGTTGAGAGAAATTAATGAGAAATGATTTTTATTTCTTATTACTTTGATGTTGGTTGTTACTGAGTGTTTGTTTCTCTTTTATTGATTATAATAGAGTGAAATTTTTTATGTCTTGAGTTTTCTTTACTATAGTTAGCTTCATTTAGTTGGAGTTTTCCTCCTAGTATTTTCTTTAGGGTTGTT
>JADRCC010418842.1:29704-42273 GCA_019843855.1 Hylomyscus alleni
TTCTTTTAAATTTAAATTCTTTTTAAATTTAAAAAATTAAAATTCTTTAAAATTCATTTTAATTTAAGTCTTTTTAAATTTAAAATTCTTTTAAAATTCTTTGTTTTGTATACTTAGTATTTTGATTATCATATGGTAGGAGAGAATTTTCTTTCCTGTTCCAACCTGTTTGGTGTTCTATAAGCTTCTTATACCTTTATAAGCTTATCTTTCTTTAGGTTAGGAAAGTTTCTTTTATGATTTTATTTAAGATGTTTTCTAAGCCTTTGAGCTGACAATCTTTTTCTCCTATCTCCATTATTCTTGGGTTTGGTCTTTTCAAAGTTTCCCAAATTTCCTGGATGTTTTGTAGCATGGACAGTTTATATTTTGCATTTTCTTTGACTGATATAGTGATTTCTTCTCCTTTATCTTCCAAGGCCTAATATTCTGTCTTCCATCTCATATATTCTGTTTATTATGCTTTTGTCTGTAGTTTCTTTACTCTTTCCTAGGTTTTCCATCTTCAGTATTGCCTTCGTTTCTATTTTCTTTATTTCTTTCATTTCCTTGTTCAGATATTAGAGAGTTTTATTCATATTCTTCACCCGATTGATTCTATTTTTATATATTTACTTATGTTTATTTGCTTCCTCTTTTAATACTTCTACCTGTTTGAATGTATTTTCTTGTAATTTCTTAAGGAATGCATTGATGTCCTCTTTAAAGACCTCTGTCATCTTCATAAAATTGGATTTCAGATCATCTTCTTGTGCTTCAGTTTCATGAGGTTATTCAAGGTTTGTTGTAGCAGGATAGCTGCTACCATAGAGCTCTGGGTCTTGTACATTGTGTTCTTATGCTGTCTTTTAGGCATCTGGTTTTCCCCTTCTGAAGGCTGGATAATCCTGATGGCATCAAGACTTCTCAGAAAAGTGGGTGGACCATGGGTCAGACAATGGAGATCAGGATATCCTATTCTGTTTCCTGTGCCTCAGGCAGACCATACTCTGCAGGCTGTGTCACAGGCAGATCTTACTCTATAGGTTGAGTCCCAGTCATAGCCAGCTGGGCTGGCACACAGGTCCATCTCAGATGGATGATTGGGTAGGGTTCCAAGTTGGTTCATTTTGTGGCCTCCAAAGGTTTCTACTGGGCGAGGGCAGGAGGCTCTTGGGGTCCCAGATGGCTCCTCTAGACCAGTAATCCGTGCCAGTGGCTAGACAATGGGGCTCCATGAATAACGAGCATGTCATTTACTTCTGCTGTCTGTTCCAGGTGGGCCAGCTGCTATGGTTGGCAAATTTAACTAGGATGCATAGTCCAGCAGGGTTCCAAGCTAGTTAGTTTTGGGGTTCCTGAAGGTTTCCCTGAGGGGCAGGTAGGATGCTCATTTCAAACCAATAATATTAAAGTAACATGAACTCGGTACCTTAAACAGACCCCAAAGAGATTTAACAGTAATCAAGAGCCTTCTGATTTAAAAATACCTAAGTACAAGCAAATTCACAGCAAAATTCTACCAGAATTTCAAAGTATTGCAACTAAAATTTATTAAAATTTGAAAATAAAATAGAAACTGAAGGGACATATCAAACTTCCATCTATAGAATTATAACTATTATTATTGTTTTTATCATTGTTGTTGTTGTTGTACTAAAACCAAGTAAAGACATCAATAAAATAAAACTAAGATCTAATAACCCTGCTGAATATTGATACAAAACACAGCAGAGTTTGGGAGGAATATCAGAGGTGCTGGGTGATGGGAATAAAATGATGAAAATATGCTGCATGTAAGTATTTTTCTATCTAGAAAATTATCCATACATGTTTGTTAATAGGCTATTGAAATATATTAAAATGATCATCATTCCATGATAAACTTAGCTTTATTCTAGAGAGGCAGGAATATGGTAATCATAAATAATTCAATGAATGTGTCAAATAATATGAATAGAGTTAAAGACAGAAAATGTTCTTCTGTTATATATGTACACATAGCACATGTATCATTATCTATGTTTACTGTACAGGTTTACAGTTTGTGTTCCTGATCCACTGGCTGTGTGAGAGGGCAAGAATACAATTTACAGTTTACTCAGTACCTTAAAACTGGAGATAAGGTAGAAAAACATTTGTTTAGATGCATGCAAGCTGCCATAATCACCATGAACAACTTTATAATTGGTGTCTTTGACAAGAGTATCTACATGTAGGCATGTAAATGAATTATATGTATATACATGTGTGTATACATATATATACATATTTAGTGGGGATTTAGTACTTAAGAGCTGAGCACTATTACATTTTCTAGAAGATTCTTCTTCAGAGAGATCATCACAATTGTTCTAACATATTTGTTAAATTTTTACCAAATCCTTGCATAATAAATTTAGAATGTATTTAATTTCCTTTCCAATAATGCAAGAAACATATTCTAACTGTATGATCGCAGTAACAATAGAGAAGTTTACACTAATTTTCAACACATGGTAATATATATCATATAGTAGTATAGTGAACTCAGTGGTAGAAACAAAAACCAAATTAAACCCATCATATCCTTAATGTCTTTAAGAGACAAATAGTATACATTTTGATCCTATAAATGAAACAATATTGTTGACTTAGAAATTTAGAAATTAATACTTCTCTAGAAATTAAGAAAATGTTTAATGTCATGATTTCTTTATATATCTTTTATATTCATCCTCTGTAAATTTTAGGGTTGGTGAAGATCTTTCCCAATTGTATAAGCTAACATTTTGTATATTTATAGTGTCTTTAGCCTTGCAAATAGTTTACAGTTTCATGACGTCCCATTTATTAAGGGGGCTATCGATCTTAGTGCCTTAGGTATTGGTCTTCTATTCAGGAATTTGTCTTCCTGGCAATGAGTTAAAGGTAGTTCCCCACTTTCTCTTTTATTAGATTTAGAGTGTCCTGTTTTATGTTGAGTAATTTGATTTACCTGGACTTGAGTTTTGTGCAGGGTGATAGATTTGGGTATATTTGCATTTCTACATGCAGATATTCAGTTAGACCAGTACTGTTGAAGATATTCTCACTGTATGGTTTTTGCTTCTTTGCTAAAAATCAAATGTCTACAAGTGTGTGAGTCTATTTCTGAGTCTTCAGTTCTATTCCATTGATCAACATATCTTTTTATGCTAATACCATGAGGTTTTCACTATTATTGTTCTGTAGTATAGCAATAAACTATATTTTGCTATATACTACAAGGTTATACTCTTATGGATACAAATTCTCAACAAAGGAACATTCAATGGCATAGAAACACTGAAAATTTACTAAATTTTTATTCATCAGGAAAATGCAAATCAAGATGACCCTGAGTTTCCGTGTTACAGTGGACAGAATGGCTAAGATCAAAAAGCTAAGTAACAGCAAATGCTGCTGAGGATGTGGAGCAAGGGGGACACTCCTCCATTGCTGCTGGAAGTACAATATGCACAGCCACATTGGAAAATGGTTTGGTGGTTTCTCAGAAAATTGGGAATAGTTCTACCCAAGCACTCAGCTATACCCAACCTGGGCCTACAACCTAAAGATACTCTACTATATCTGAGAGAAACTTGCTCACATAAATGTTCATCGCAGTTTTATTTGTAAACTCAGAAACTGGAAACAACCAAGATACCCCTCGGCTGAAGCAGGGATCATGAAAATATGGTACATCTACACAATGGAATACTAATCAACTATTTTCTTTTTTATTTTTCTTTTTGGTTTTTCTAGACAAGGTTTCTCTCTGTAGCCCTGGCTGTCCTGGATCTCACACTGTATACCAGGCTGGCTTTGAACTCAGAAATCTGCCTACCTCTACCTCTGAAGTGCTGGGATTAAAGGAGTGCGCCATCACTGTTCAGCACTATTCAACTATTAAAAACAAGGATATCATGCATTTTGCAGGCAATGGAGGGCACCTCTGAGTATTATGCTGAGTGAGGTAACTCAGACACAGAATTTCACATACAGTATACATTCACTTATAAATTGGATATTAGCTATCAAGTGCAGGATAGCCATGCTACAATCCACAGACCCAAAGTAACTGAATAATAAGTAAGGCTGAAGAGATGTGTGAATCTTACTCAGAAGGGAACCAGAAAGTTATCAGACATGGATGGAGAAAAAGGACTGGGCAGATAAGGAGGTAAGAAAGAGAATGGGGATGGTGATTAGGTATGAGGAGAAGGATATGGGAGAGGCTAGAAGTGAGAATGGGAATCACTTGTTGGGGGTGGAGGGAACATATCTGGGACTAGATAGTGGTTTGGTATGGGAGAGGCTATGGTGAGTCTATGGTGGTAAGGCTAGCTGAGATTCCCATCAGCAAGGGATATAAAGACTGCAATGGCTACCTCATGTAGGACTTCCAGTAGATCAAGCAGGACATCAATCTATTGACCAAAGCTTCAACCCCCAATTTTTCCTTCCTACAAGATGTGTAAAGATAAACATGGAGCAGAGACTGAGAGACCAGTCAACCAATTTCTGGCCCCAACTTAGGACTCATCCCATCTGAGAGAGCCAACCGCTGACACTATAAATGCTACTCTGCTTTGTTTGTAGATAGGAACTTAGCATAGCTGTCTCCTGAGAGGATTCCTCCAAGAGAAGTTTTAGAAGATGGAAAGACATACATCCAAACAACAGGCAGAATTGGAGAGTCTTGTAGAAGAGTAGGGGATAGAATTGAGTGATTTAGGCTCTCTAAACATTGGGAGCATCTATGCAGCTTGGTCTTCGTGTAGGTTTCCTAACAATTTGAGTGGGCCATATCTGACTATGTTGCCTGCCATTGTTCCCATTCTCCCATTCTGAGATATCTGGGATAGGGTTGGGTGGGGAAGTGGTACCCAAGGGAGATTCCTCTTCTCTGAATAAAATGAGAAATGCGTAAGAGATTTTTAAGGAAAGGACTAAGAGTAGGGGATTGAGGAGGTCTGAGATCAGGGTGTAAAGTTAATAAAATATATAAATTAGTGAAAAAAGAAAATATCTGTTTTAGCTTATTACTTTTCTTTTTTTCTGTGATGAAATGTTATGCTAATACAGAACTGAGGGGGAAAAATTCTCTCTAACTTGTCACATGTATCATGGCAGTGAGTCAAGCCAGTTGAAATTCACTGAAGCATCTAGTTAAATGAAAAGACTAATCAGTGAATAGAGAGGAGCAAAGTCATACTAGCTAGACAGTATATCTCTAATTTGCAGTTCAAGTACTCTCCCCGGGACATGACTCCATCCACAGCTTCTGGGTTTCCCAAATTCAATTAACATAATCAGATAATCCTCCCAGTTTTACTCAGAGGCATACCTCCCAGAAGATTCAAGATTGTGTCGGATTGATAATTAATTCCAATTACAAGTTTTCTTTAACTTATTTATTAATACAGTGAATCTACCTATTGAAAGGAATCTTTGGCATACTCATGTGTTTGCTCTTCTAAAAACAACACCCATGACATATGTCTTTTTTGCTTCTTTGTTTGTTTGCTTTTGTTTTTTTCTTTGTTTTTTTAATTGGATATTTTCTTTGTTTACATTTCCAATGATATCCCCTTTCCTAGTTCCTCCCTAAGACCTCCTATCCCATCCTCTAACCCCCTGCTTCTATTTGGGTGTTCCCTCACCCACCCACCTGTTTCCATCTTCCTGCCCTGGCATCACTCCTTCATAAGACCAAGGGACTCTCCTCCCACTGACGCCAAAAAAGGCCATCCTCTGCTACATATGCAGCAGGAGTCATGGGTTCCTCCATGTGTACACTTTGGTTGGTGGTTTAGCCCATGAGAGCTCTAGGGGGCTCTGACCCATATATAAACCTAAAAAATATTTCACAACATAAATTTATGTTTAAAATTAAGCATAAAGACATGCTATTCTTTTTTAAGTGTTCATAGTTGAAAATGTTTAAAATATTTGTTTTGATCTGCTGAGATAGATATACTTATGTATGGATAGAACACTTAATTTCATTTAAAATTATACATTTAAACTCTAAAAGAAATACAAATATGCTGTCGGCTTGGGTTCATTCAATTTTTTTCCTGAAATAGTTGTGAGGTACATTCTTTCTGTAAATTTGTTTTCTTTGCTCTTTTCATGAAAAAAGAAATACAAGGAGGAAAACTGACAGTAGGGTGACCATGAAGCTTCTAGTTTGCATCTGATTTGAAATAGTGCACAATTATTAACAAAGGAAACGTAAAACCACTCAACATAATCACAGAGAAATGTCAAAATATTCTGTCATGAAATCCTGTTAGCAAAGTACCAAGTAAGGTTTCCAGCCCGGGGTTTCAGTGTCTGAGTCTACATTTTTATTAGTGTGCCAAATGAGTACTGGCAAGAACATTTTTGGAAAATGAAATGAGGAGGAGACAACCCCATCAGTCCCATCAACCCCATCAGGAAGACCATCAGTCTCAATAATGATAAAGTTATTTATTTATATTATTTACATTATGAATTTCTCTAATATGACCAAACTAGACTGTAGTATGCTTGTAACTACAAAACACTGTAGTATACTTGTAAAATTTAGGTATTATTAACAATAATTGTAAAATTTATGAAACATAGCACACTATTTATAAGCTCACTTAAAACTAAGCACACATCATACAAACATGCACACACCCACACCTCCCCCCACTCCCTCCACACACACTGAAGGATGAAGCTCCTTCCAATAGCCATATACTTATTAAACTGCCAGAGGTAGGCATGGGAAACTCCACAATTGGTAATGGGGTCAAATAACTTCTTCAGCAATATAGGATATTGCTGTAGTTTTTGGTTGCATCTTAGAATTTTAAGAGAAGAGCAAATATTTGATGAGATCACACGTTTTGAATATAAAACTTGGAGGAAATTAACTCTAATTACCTGGAATCCTCCACAATAAAGTGTGGGGATGTTTTCATAAAATCAATTTTTGAAATGTACATATATATATACATATGTGCTTTTTTATGTTTTTATAACTTTAAATTTTATTGACATAGTTTAAGACCATTTAAAAAGAGATATATAATGCATAGTTTAGATAGTGTTATACTGTACGAATAGTTAATCACTACAAATCCACTATAAGCTCAAGCTTTATTTTAGTGTAATGTGTTCCCATTTTTAAATTTATCTTTAATCTTTTTTATAATCTACTCATTATCCCCCTCTCATTCTGCCTTCTGCCAGTTCCTTATCCCATTCCTCCTCCCCCATCTCCAAGAGGACATCCCTATACCTCCACAAACCCCCACATCCTGCCAGACCTCCTGATTCCCTGGGGCCTCAAGTCTTTCAAGGGTGAGGTGCATTTTCCTCACTGAAGACAGAGTAGGCAGTCCTCTGCTGATTATGTTTCAGGGGCCTCCGACCAGCTAGTATATGCTGCCTGGTTGGTGGCTCAGTTTCTGAGAGCTCTAATGGGTCCAGGTTTGTTGAGACAGTGGTTCTTCCTATGGGGTTTCTTCTTTCTCAGCTTCTTCCAGCCTTTCCCTAATCCAACCACAGGGGTCCCTGACCTCAGACCATTGGTTGGGTATAAATATCTGACTCTGTCTCAATCAGCTGCTCGTTGGGCCTCTTGGAGGGCAGCTATGCTAGGCTCCTGTCTCCAAGGACATCATAGCATCAATAATAATGTCAGACCTTGGAGCCTCCCCTTGGATTGGGTCCAAATTTGGGCCGGTCACTAGACGTCAAGAGTTTTTGACTGTGAGATGGCAACCCTATTCCTCTAATTGATGTCCTGTCTTTCTACTTGGGGTGGATTCTGCAAGTTCCCTCTCCCCACTGTTGAGATTTTATATGAAGTACCTCCCTTTATGTCTTGAGATTCTCTCACCTCTCAGGCCTCTGGTATATTCTAAAAGGTCCTCCTACCTCCTGCAGCCTGATGTTGTATATCTCCATTCATTCTTCTAGCCCAAGGGGCTTCACTCATGGTTCCCCCATGCATGAACATATTCCTCTTTTCCCCTGTCCCTCCTGCTCCCTTTGCCCATCTAGTTCCTTCCCTCTGCCTCTGGTTTCCTCTCCCTCCCAAGTGGGATTTAAGCATTCTTACTTTGGAACTTTGGCTTGTTAACCATTTGGAGTTCTGTGGATTATATCCTGAGCATTATGTACTTTTTGGGCTAATATCCACAAGAAGCTAACCTCCAAAATACAAACAATCCAATCAAAAAATGGGGTACAGAGCTAAACAGAGAATTCATAACAGAGGAATCTTTAATGGCTGAGAAGTATTTAAAGAAATGTTCAAAATCCTTAGTATCAGAGAAATGCAAATCAAAACATGAAGTTCCATCATTGTTTTTCATTTTTTATGTTATAATTTTTAAAAAAATTATAAAATATTGTAACAATAAAAATGAGTATTATAAAAGTTGTTTGATACAAAACAGTAATCAATTGAACAGTCTTATGTAGATGCTTGTCTACAGCAATACTGAAAATACATATATTTTTCTCAATATAAATTTTAAATAACTCCAAATATATTAACTGTATGATATTTTAAAATGATATATCACTAATAGTTTTTTAAAATGAACATAAATAGACAAAATTGTTTGGTGTTTGTTTGTTTTATTTTTAGAAGAGCTTAAAATCTTGACTCTTACTGGTACAAGCCCAAAATAAGAACAATTTTTAGACACTGAAGTTCATTGTAATAGGGCTATACTTCAATGTCCTCTACATCATCAAAGGATTTTACCTTCATAGTAGCTAAGCTAAGAGATGACCGTTTGCTGCTCCAAGGAGTGAATTATAGGCACTATTTTTGGATACAGATTTCCTGCTATGGTCAAAGCTATTTGACTTGAGTGACTGTCTTCATTCTCAGCCCACAGAGAATAAGTTACATTCATTTAAGAAATGGTGTGTGTATTAAGATGGTTTATCCATGAAGTCATTCATTAACTGTTTCAATGAACAGTGGTTCTGCTTGGAGGGTGGAGCAGACATTAGGTGAGGGTAAAATTCCACCATTTCTTAAATGAATGTAATCTGTTCCCTGAGATTCCATCTTAAACCAATCAGAATGGCTAAGATCAAAAATTCAGGTAACAGTACTTGTTGGCAAGAATGTGGAGAAAGAGGAACACTCTTCCATTGCTTGCAAACTCCATTGGGATTGCAAACTGGTATAACCACTCTGGAAATCAGTTTGTGGTTTCCTCAGAAAATTGGAAATAGATCTACCTGAAGATTCAGCTATACTACGCATGGATATATACTCCAAAGATGCCCCTCCTTGCCACAGGGCATGTGCTCCTCTATGTTCGTAGCAGCCTTATTTGTGATAGCCAGAAGCTGGAAACTACTCTGATGTTCCACAACAGAAGAAGAATGGATCCAGAAAATGTGGTTCGTTTGCACAGTGGTACGCTATTCAGCTATTAAGAACAAGGACATTGAGTTTTTCAGGCAAATGGATGGAAGTAGAAAACATCATCCTGTGTGAGATATCTCAGTCCCAAAAAGACTTGTATGGTATGCACTCAGAAGCTTCTCTCATTGGAGGCTCCATACCCAAATATGGCCCCTGTTTTAGTCTCACACACATACCCAATGGGTCAGACCATCATTTAGGAAGTTCTACAACCTCTGAACCACAATCGGAGATTTAGTGATGTGAGATGACTACACTTACTGTTCTACTATAGCAACTCCTACAAAATTGGAAGTAAAAGCCACAGAGGTAGAGTATCGTTGAGATTCTGAGATAATTTTATTCTTACATGTCCACACTGAGACATGCTTTGCGTCTGTTTATGTTTTCACACCAATGTGCACTTCAAGGTTCAAACACTACTGCCAAGTCACAGCCAATTAAGTGCGGTATTTGCTGTAAGAAGTACATCTTTTCTATACATCTACAAATTTGAAATCATATCATCTATTTCTTGAATATTTTTTTATCCAAATATCACTGTCATCTTATTTTTTTTAAAAAAAAAGAACCCAGAAAGTACTAATTCTAGGTTATGGTTTTGAATTTCCATAACTAATACAAAGTTAACTTAGGACACCATAAACTAGAAATTTATTTTGTTACCACTACACACCACATATATACATTTAACATTTAATAACATTAGCAAAAGGACCTGCCATATCATCATGAAAGTGTTGGGGATATATTCTTTTTCTTTTTTTTTCTTTTTTCATTTTAACCTTAAACTATTTAATTACATGAGAATGATAATAAATGCCTTCATTTAAACTTAAATGTAGAGACATTATGGCTTATTTCCCCTTACAGAGTCACTGCAGATTTATTTGATTTATTTTTCTTACTGTCTTGATTAAGATGCATTAAGATGCTGAAAAGGAAATGGAATGCCTCACTGAAATTAAAAGGTCATATCTTCAGAAGCATCTAGCTAAACTTTGAGATATCAGTGACTACATATAATATGAATGAAAATAAGCTTTTAGTGCATGTTGACCTTTGGAAGTTTTAATTTTTGTATAGTCAATATTTTAAAAATTTGTTGCTTGTTGTTCAATAACTAAGACTGTCACTGGCAGTAGAAACTGTAGTAATATAAAGTGCCATTTTAGGAAGGTGTTAACTTTGCAGCCTGCTGTATTCCCTGCACACTATTATTTTTTAAATATCTCAGTTTGAGGCACTTATTTACTAACTTCTAATAGTCTAAAAAAATCAAGCTCTGTTCCACTTTTATCAGCAAATTTGTTTTTCTGGTGAAAAACAAATTCTGTTGTTTTTGGTATATGTTAATCTCACTGAAAATGTACACATACTTTTTGATATAACATTTTCATTCTTTCTTTCTAAGGCTTTAATGATTATCACCATGCATGTTAACATGTCATGTCTTTGGGTATCTTGGGGAGAGTCACTTTCTGTCTAGATTTTTAAGATATGAGGATGCTTGGTTCCAGTTATTATAGTGAATATCCAGAAATAGATCCTACTCTAGTTCTGTAGACTTTGACCGCCAATTACAGTGAAAAGACAGGATCCCTGTAAGAATTAGTGAAACCAAACTTGACTAAATCACTTCATCAGGACTTTTCTGAAATTATCATTGTTCTGAAATCACAAAGGAGGACTAGAGATGCCCAATCTTCAGTGCAGAAAGTTCACCACTTTTCATCAATTAGAGGAAGTCTTGGTCCGATAATAAAACCATATGACTTTTTTCACTAATGTAAAATAACCAAAGCAAAACAACATATCTCCCCATCTAAATTTTGAAATTAGTAATTTTCCCTCATTAATTTTTATATATTAATACTGTTGATGAAAAATATATTAGTAAAAGTTATATTAGGAATGTGTCAAATTTGATCATAATTTAATTGTCTTTGAATATTTTATTGATTTTATTAGTTGTCTGAAGATTTATAGAAATTAGGTATTTATTACAATATAAACATTAAATGACATTTACATTAAATTAAATTAAATGTGTCTACATTATAAGACCTAGTCATATAGTTTAGTCATTGCTGGAAAGAGACATAGGAGAAAGCACGGTATGCAAAACACATATGTATTATGTTAATCCTATGATACTGAACATGCTAAAGGAAATGAATATGGACTCAAAAGATTTCAGAGTGATTTAGAGGGCTCTCTGCTCTTGCATAGGTCCCTGTAACTCAGCTTAGTTGCCAGCACTTCTGCCAGTGTGCCTGGCAGCTGTCTATAAGTCATGTTACCTGGGATTCTAACCCCTTTCTGGACTCCAAGTTTACCATCACATGCATAACATATATATGAAAACACATATAACTGAAAACAAACAATAAATTTCAAAAAAGAATCTCATAAGGATTCCACAGTGCAAATCTAGGCATATTCCTTTGTACATTGAGCCTTCCTGTTCTTAGTTTCACTAGGTTACAAATGGGATAAGTATCTTAACAATTTTGTGGAACTGTATGTTCTAATTGAATTATGGAAGAATGCTTTTGGGACCCTATCTCATGCATAAACATGATCTCCAATTAACAAGGCCCAGGTTCAGCAATATAGCTCAATAGAATTTCAAATTTAAACCAATCCTGGGATAATTTTCATTTCTTTTGACTGAAGTTAATATTGAAATTTTATACCAATGGTCCTGAAAAACACACATACTATAAAACTCTTTTGGGTTATTTTCTTTTCTAGATCTTAATATTTTTTCAGAAAATGCTTTAAATGTGGCTGAATATTCTTGTGAGGTACATGAGTCCCTACTATTTAGATGTGTAAATGTACATATGTATATATGTATGTACTATACACGTAAGTATGTATATATTTATGACTATAACATGCTTACATTTGATCATATAATTTCAAACCTCGTTTAATTTTTTTCTAACCTATTGATAGTTTTCAACAATTCAATGCAAATTGACAGAAAAGCAGCAAATAATCTTGATGTGTTTGGAAGTTTGTTGATCCTGTTGATTAATTCATATATTAATTTTTACTCTCTAAACCTACAATGCCGCCTCTTGAATTTCTGGTAAACACACACACACACACACACACACACACACACACACACACACACACA
>JADRCC010418842.1:42283-59734 GCA_019843855.1 Hylomyscus alleni
CACACACACACACACACACACACACACACACACACACACACACACACGCACATAACCACACAAAACCAAATTAAACAAAATCCAGGGGAATCTTAGTGTACTTTTCACAATCCAGACTACCTATAAACAGACAACGATGTCCAAATTCTCTACTGTGTCCTCTGTTTCAATTATTATTTCTCTTAATGCTATGATTTTGTCTTTCTCTGTCATTATTGTATTCTCTTAATTTTTAAAAGTACATTATTTCACCTTCTAGAATTGTAGATTTCACATTTATAGCAATTTCTATGATGGAGTTAAAAGGCAGGCATTTATAAATATTTTTTTCTTAAATATTCTCCTTTTGAAAGAAAAAGGATACTCTTCTCTAGAAAGTACTTATGTCAGAATTTTTCCTGTGACTTTTCTAGATTGTGTGATGGCAAGTGTAAGTGTGGCATGGGCAAGCAAGAGAAATCAGAGATTTTACATAGTCTTCCTGCTGTTGCTCTCCTCTAAGGTAAGATTGATGATTCAGAGAGAGGGTGCAATTTCTGCCAGGGAGGAAAATAACCATGACTGATAACAAGGGCCAGTTGACTTGGAGCAGTAATTAAACTAATAACAAAGATACAGTGTAAGTTAATGAGACAGTTAAAGAAAGGGCATCTTCAAATCTGAATCCCATGGTTTCTATTTCTTTTCTGAAGTATATTTAAAATTATCTGACATAATAGAATCTCAAATTCATACTGTCCTACACATTCAGAACTATGAAAATTGCTTTTCTTATTGAACCTAATAATCTCTCTCTTGCTACTTCTCTTATACCAACTAGATCAGCTTCTGGATTTTCTTAGAATATCATTTTAAATGACCTCCACATGCTGTAATATTTATATTTTAAAAGCTCAATATAAGAAGGTGAAAATCTTGTATATTTTCTGAATTTGTATTTTTATTGTACAGAAATGTATATTGACCTCAAAAATCTGATACTCTTCAGGAGATAGAATCTCAAGTAAAATTCTTTTACTTTCCTTCAGTGCATATTAACTAATAATCATTGAAACATTGGATACAATACACACACACAAATACATATACACATGAAGGACAGTTCTTGATGGTAAATCAAGTAACATCAAGTACATAATTTTTCTTGGGTCTGAGGCTTATTCTCATGACAATTCATTTTCCTTGTATAATATCTTTAAAGAAAATAGACTCTCCCTCTTACAGCCACTGACAGTTAATGATGGGTTTGTTTGCTCACCTATCTACCTCTACCCTGGAATGTTGTCTAGTTTGTTTGACCTTTTGCACGGTGTCAAAATTATGTGAGTTCACATTTTTTAACATAATTTTTTATTGGATATTTTCTTTATTTACATTTCAAATGTTATCCCCTTTCCTGGTTTCTCCCCTAAAACCCCCTATACCATCTCCCCTCTTGTTGCTTGTGTGAGGGTGTGCCTCCACTCATACAACCACTCCTATCTTCCTGCCTACACTGGGGCATAGAGCCTTCACAAGACCAAGGGCCTCTCCTCCATCTGATGCCCAACAAAGCCATCTTCTGCTACATATGTGGCTGAAGCAATGGGTCCCTCCATGTGTATGCTTTGGTTGGTGGTTTACTCCTTGGGAACTTTGCGGGGGGGAGGGGGTCTAGTTAGTTGATATCTTTGTTCTTCCTATGGGTTGTAAACCCCTTCAGCTCTTTCAGTCTTTTCCCTAACTTTTCCACTGGAGACTATGAGCTCAGTCCAATGGTTGACTATAAGCATCAACCTCTTTATTTGTCAGGAGACAGCTGTGTCAGGCTCCTGTTAGCATGCACTTGTTAGCAGACACAATAGTGTCTTGGTATGTTGACTATATGGGATAGATCCCAAGGTGGAGCAGTCTCTGGATGGCCTTTCCTTCTGTCTCTGCTCCACACTTTGTCTCTATTTCTTCTTGTGAGTATTTTGTCCATACTTCTAAGAAGGACCAAAACATCCACACTTGGTTCTTCTTTCTTCTTGAGCTTCAAGTGGTCTGTGAATTATATCTTGGGCATTCCAAGCTTTTGAGCTAATTATCCACTTATCAGTGAGTGCAAACCATGTGTGTTCATTATGACTGGGTTACCTCACTCTGGATGATATTTTCTTTTCTTTTCTTTTTTCTGGTTGTTGAAATGATGATTTGTTTATTTATTTTGATCTTAGCCATTCAGACTGGTGTGAGGTGGAATCTCAGGGTTGTTTTGATTTGCATTTCCCTGATGACTAAGGTTATTAAACATTTCTTTATGTGCTTCACTGCCTTTCACTATTCCTCAGTTGTGAATTCTTTGTTCAACTCTGTACCTCATTTTTAAATTTAATGACATCAACCACCTCAGGGTCTTACAATTTTTCCTCTTCATTTATCTGTGAGCTTGTGTATATGGAGGTGTTGTGTATGTCACACTTAGGCTGTCTGTTCTATACCCTGCTTATTCAGTGTATGTTAATCAGTCAAATATCTTCATGCTAACTGCCAGTTACTACAAGGACAAGGCTTCTTTAACGAAGACTAAGAAATGTTCTGATCTAGGGTTAAAGCAATAAATCTTTAGGAGTCCTTTCTTTCATCTGTTTACCTTTATTAATATCATTTTAATTAAATTTAATAATACTTTCTGTAACTAATAACTTCAGCTCTGGATTTCTAAATGAGTTATGAAGCAGCTAAATTTCAAATATCTCAGAATTCATCTTTCACATTCTCATTGATATCATGGCTTTCTAATGCAACCATTTAAGAATTGTCATCTATTTCTTACACTTATTGTCTTTCTTGTTGTACATTAGGTTTAAACTGTTACCATTTACTTCTTATAAATACATTATTTAAATTTAATTTCTTATTTTTATTACTTGATTTATCATGGTTTATAAGTCTAGCTTCCATGTCTCCACTGACAAAACAGATTCCATCTTAAAATTTTAGCATGAATTTTTAGTTGATTTCACCCAGGTCAGTAAAATACAGTCAACATTGTTCAGCATGGAACCCATATATCTGAACACATTTAAGTGGCTAGGTTTTTCTCTTTTTAATTAACTTTTCTATTTTATTAGTTATATTATTGGTTATCTTGTATAATGTGTTTTGATCACCACTGTTTACCTTTGGGGACTCAGGGACTCTCTTGGTTTCTTCTCCACGTAACTGAATCTTTTGTGGTTTTCCATATAATCAAGTCCAAATTCTGCTTTCTTTATAGTTATAGAAGTATGGCTTTCTACTGCACATTTGTAAACTAATTAAGAGCAATATTCTTATATAAATTGCTCTCTCTCTCTCTCTGCCTCTCTAACTTCCTACTCTCTTAGCACCTACCAATAGCTAGCTTGTCTAAGTGTAGGACTCTATTTCGAGATTTGGTCTGGATTGAACATTTCCGTATCTGTGCATCCTATTCACAATCTCTGAATTCACATTTACAGCATTCTTGTGGATTCCTCAGGACATTGTTATCCAAACATATGCCCTAGCTTATATAATATTTTTAATAGGTGTTCTGTGATGATGCCTGAGATTTTGGAGGTAGAGATATACTTGTCAATTAGAAGCTGTTCATTTATCAGTGTCCTTCTTTGAGACATAAAGAATTATGGGTCCCAGTGTTAAACACCATCTGCAATTAAAAGTTTCTTGCATGAGAAGCCAGAGATACATGGATTTATGGATACAATGATCAGTCTGTAGGAGTCATTTTAGCAACGTATCCATTTAAGAGAGTAATAATAGGATCTCTTCTATAGTCTATGACCTGTGTAGCCACAAGTTCTTGGTCTGAAATTGGTGCTGGGATTTTTTTTTTTGTATCCTGTGGATTTTAACTTAAATCCAATCATAAAGTGGTTGGTCACTCCAGTTACTCTCATGCCACTATTGTAGCAGTGCAAATTTCTTGTTTCCCCAGGAATAATCTTAGCTCACATTTCTGAACTGAATAAGATTTATGAATACTTTTTCCATTCAACAGCATACATAGACTATCTCAGCAGTATGAAAATTATGCAGTATGAAGGAAATTTTTAAGTCAATACCAATTTAATACCTCCATTCTCTGTAACTTTATTATATGTTATTTTGAACATTAGTTTTGTACCATCATGTTCTGTATGATAACTAAGAAGAATGTCATTAGCCTACAATGTCTTGGGTCTTTGTGACCTTGCTGTTCAACAGTACTGAAAGATAACTCATTCCTGGCACTGGGCCTTTTCTTAGCCTGTGTTGTCTACTACAGTTGGTTTTTTCTTCATTTGGTGATTCAATATAATTCCTTTCATATACATGTACACCTAAACATGTGAAAGCTTCTCTAGTAATAGCTAGATTTCCAGATGACCTTATGAAATGTCTTTACTGTTCTATCCTTCTCCTTAGTTCTCATACTCTGCCTTTCCATCTCCCACACTAAATTAACCTGTCTATTACCTTAACCTCCTTTAAAATGTTATAGCATTGTTTTGGATCACTAGTCACTTGAAAGATCTTCCAATGACCCTTAGTCATAACTATCTTCCATTTTATTCTAAATGAAACATATGCATCAGAAAATATAAAGATATTCTACAAATGAAAGTAAACATGTTTATGTTTCTAGATCTTAGTTTTGTCACTCAAAATTGTAATAGTATCAATTTACTTGTGAATTTAATTTTTATTATTGGCTAGATGGTATTACATTGAATAACTTAACCAAATTTTCATCATCCATTCATTAGTTGATACATATTTATAGACTTGCTCCTCTTTTCAGAACTGCCAGGAAATGCATTTGGTCTTTTATTAAATGTGTAATTCTGAAGTTAGTGTTATAAATCCTATGTACAATGTCAATCTAGCATGACTTTGAATTTGCTCATCACACTTTGAATATATGTATATATACATATGTCTGTGCATAACTAAATATTTTGTTGTGATTTTGTTGTGGATGTGTATGTATGTATGAGTGCGCATGTATGTGTGTCTATGTGTGAATGTGTATGTGTACATATGTATTTGTCCGTATATTAGTGCATGTTTATGTGTGCACAAGTGCTTGTGCTTATATGTATGAGTTTGAGTATGTGTATGTGTGCACCCCTATATGTGCATATGTGTGTGAACATGGTTGTTACTATATTTGTGTGTTTTTGTCTGAATATATGTGATTGTATGCATGCAAATGTACATGTACATATGTGTGTGTTCATGTGTGTATATTTGCTTGTGTGCATTTGTATGTTGTGTGTAAGCAAATATATGTATCTTTCTGTGTATGTAGTGAGTTTATGTGTTTGTGTGTTTGTGTGTGTGTTTTTATGTGTTCATGTATGGATATGTGTCTGTAGAGGTGACATGTGTGAGAGTGTGATCATTTGTATATGTTTGTGTATGTGTATGTATTTGCATTCATGTATATGTGTGTGTCATAAAATTGTTCTCTACTTCTGTTGTATACTTTGGTTACATATTTATGTTATTTCTTAGCTTTCTAAAATATTTCTTCCAATATAATATATTTTAAGTATTTTTGTTTTTACTCCATGCAGTATTCCTTGCTCAGTTACTTGATTAAAATGTGCATGTATATTTATTTCTCATTTCTATTTATAATAAAATCCTCAATAGTGTAATATATGCCAGTTGATATTACTATATTTATGCCTATATTTTATTACCCTTTATATCTTGAAATATCCTTATGCTCCTCTTCTAAATATTGTCAACTTTGAGCTTTCTGTGATAATTCAATTCTTCACTTTATTTTTGTTTAACCTTTATATCTCTACTTATGTACCTTGTCTCATGTTGCAGCAATCAGAAATACACTATTTTTTATTGATTAGGAATGTGAAAAATTAGTTGTGTTTAATATCTGTGCTTTGATTCAAGTATTATTTAAGCATATGTCAAATGCTTGGAATACACAAGATACAATTCAGAGACCCATATTTTTCTAATTTCTTTAATCTGTGTGTTAATCCTGAAACCTATTGTGTAATACATTTGTCTGTATCAAAATTATTTCTCATGTGGTTATTATCCCAGTTACTTAATAAGCCATCATAGCCTTATTGTGTTAAGAGATAACCAAGGAAAACACCTTTGTCAATATAAATTGTATATTGTCCTATGACTCTGGTGTCTTAGAAGTGACATTGTTACTGAATTATGTTTGCATATTTTTTCCCCTGAAATAGTATTTCTCTCCTATGACATGAAGAATAGTCATATAACAATATAATCTTATGTCCTCTTAATCATTCTCCAAAAGTAAGAAAGGTTTAACAGGGAAAGGAGAGAGCATTCACCAGGCAAGAACATATAGACTCCTCTTTCAGAACATATAAATTCACTTTTCAGAATTTGTTTGGCAGTTAACAACTGAGTATAACTCCACTATAGACTACCTTACACTTCTCATTTTTGCACACACACACACACACACACACACACACACACACACACACACCTCAACTGCTTATCAAAACAGTGATAAGACCTGAAAATATGTTTAGAGCTTTAGGGGAGAATAGAGAAGGAAATTGTAGCATAATATCCAAAATAAAAGACAAAGCATACAAGAGCCTAGACAGAGATCCAGCACTAAGATGAAGATGTGGAGAAGAGGTCCCACCATTTACAAGGGAGCTATTTAAGCAATTTGCACTTGATACATTCTGGCAAACAGTTGTTGGTTTGCTTTTTTGCTTGTTGTTGTTGTTGTCCTTGTTTGTTTTTTGTTTTAAATCAGTAGATGTGCTAACCACACCTAATGGAAGACCATATGACCAGGAGTAGTTGTCAAACAAAAGTAGTTGATACTTTCATGGACTTTGTGCAACATCTGCTTCATTTCCCCATTTGAGTACTTTAATACAATAAGATACTAACAAGAAATTACAGCTTTTTTGGTGTTAGTAATATATTATATATTTCCAAACTAGAGAAAATAGGATGTGGCAAGATTTAAGCCTAAAGAAATCATAAATGATGGAAGAGATGGACAGATTTAGTCTTGTTTCATTCAATATTTTACATGGTATCTTACTAGTATGTATACTTTTTGGTATTATGCATCACTAAAATAATTTAGTATGTTGTTTTGATTAATTTTATAATAATTATGTACAATGTATTTTTATCATATTAATCTCCCACTGCTCTCACTATCTCATTTGAGATTCACAACAGTTTTCCTAGTAGATACCATGTTATTCCTAATTTAAATTTTATATGGATCACCCAACCTTAGATTAAAGGACAGATTAAAATGCATTTAAATGTTTTCTAATATAAGATGGAAAATTTGTTCACACATATATTATCATTTTATTTGCACAAGATGCCAGACAAATAACTTACAGGATATTTCTACTCATTTTTCTCAAATGTCAAAAATACCTGAATGAGAAATGTGAGAATACAGATCTCCAAAAGTATCCATATTTATTTTATTCTTTTTAATGTTTAATAGTTTACTGTTTAATAGTTGAAAAGACTATTTGATTTCATTTTGGGTTTCAACCATATAAACTCATTTATTCTTATACTTATATTCTATTTCATTCTTATTTGGATTACTACTTAAGAACAATTTGTATGTTCATCACTATGTTTTTATATATTGAAGTCAATTATGAAACAGAACAATCATCATAATCCCTTTGGATTGTATGTTCTATGAAGTAATTGCAGAATCTATCAATCTATATGATTATTACTTATAGACTTTGAAATTAAGCTTTGAGCGTATACTATACAATAAAATATTTCATTTGTGCAACCTAATGGCTTGTTTCGCATTTTGTAAAAAACAGAAGAAAAATAATCACTTCTACTCAAATGCATATAAAGAACAATAAAGTAAACATTTATAACTTTATAATTAAACATTGTATCTAAAATATATTATGGACTTTCTCTTCATGAGAAGAGATACTTTTACAGGCAAAATAGTTTTGAGTTACATTATGAAAACATTTTGTGTTTGTGATTATTGTAGTGAGACATTGTAATTTTGCAAATTTATGCTTCATTTTATATTATTAATACATATGTAAATATACATATATTTAATATAAGCTGCTCTTTCTCGATGACAAAAAAGGGTATCAGATCCTTTATAGATGCTTGTGAGCCACCATGTGGTTTCTGGGAATTGAATTCAGGATGTCTGGAAGAGAAACCAATGTTCTTAACTGCTGACATGTCTGAACAACCCAATACATAATTGTTTTAAAATAATATGGTCTTAAAGTTTTATTATAATTTTCCTTTTTTCATATGTATATCAGAGAAATGACAAATGTAATAGATTTTAATTGAATATTAAATATTAAGAAACATTGCCATGAGAAATAAAGTAACATTTTAAGTCCTTATAGAGATTCTTTCTAGCTAATCACATTAAACCTTTGCCAACTTCTCCATCTTAAGGCTTAGATTAGTAGAAATATTTAAATTCCTGAAGTTCAGTTTGATTTTTCTAAAGTCTGAAATTTGAAATGAATAAAATACAAGTAATCAGGACAAATCCTGAAAGAGCTGGAATTTAGACATTAGAAGTTAATAAGAAGAAAAGTCAGCAATTTAGAAAGAATAGGTGGTGATGAGATAACTATTTTCAGGAGCTACAGGTGGCAAAAGAGCCTAAGAATAATTTAAAGAAATGTCATTCCATGCATGTAAGAAATAGAATCTACTATACAGATGCTGCTGGAGCCATGAGTCCCCCCCTCTTTGGTTGGAGTTTTAGTCCCTGGGAGCTCTAAGGGTACTAGTTAGTTCATATTGTTGTTCATGCTAAGGGGCTGCAAACCCTTCAGATCCTTGGGTCCTTTCTCTAGCTCCTTCATTGGGGACCCTGTAGTCGGTCGATTATCAATGGGAGGAGAGGACCTTGGCCCTATGAAAGTTCTATGCCCCAGTGCAGGGGAATGCCAGGGCCAGGAAGTTTTGTTTTTTATTTTATTTTTACTTTTATTTTTTCTTTTGGAGGGGAGCCTGGGAAAGAAGATATTGTAAATAAAGGAAACATTTAATTAAAAAAAAAAAGAAATAGAATCTGAGGGCTAGGAAAATCCTCAATGGATATATCCCTTGTAAGCTCTATGATAGCACTAGGAATCCCAGATTCCATGTAAATGTTTGATAAACATGGATGCACACTAGTAATCACAGGCTTTTGGTTGTGGACCATGACTCTCAGGGTAAGCTGGCTAGGTAAGCTGAAAAAAAATAGCTACTTTAGGTGTCAGAGAAAGCCTTCCTCAGAAAGTAACATGTGTAAAGAAAGCTGGGAAAAAACAGATATTTTTAATCTCCATATGTACTTGAAGATATATTCATGCTTACCTGTATACACATGAACCCACATGAACCCACATGTACCCACACGCTTGCAACAATACATATGTATACTTGCATGCACCATCCCTTTTCAGAGATACACATACAAAAGAAACAATGAAAGAACAGAATGCATAGTTCATTTGAAAGTGTTAGCTTTTTAAAATTATATTTGTCTTAGTGCTGAGGATGGACCCCAGATTTAATGCAAGAGAAGTAAATCTTCTAGCACTTGAAAGAAATAATGATTTTTTACAGCTTATTGCCACATGTGTTAAACATTGATGTTTCAGAACCTGGGCCCAGGGAACTCAAAGCTGAAAATGACCTTAAGTCTCCTCCCTGAGCACTAGCTATTCTTTTACCAGAAGGCACCATACAAGCCTCTAAAAGAGGGAGTCAAAAATGAGCACGACCTAGCTATTACACCAATGAACCAAATCAATAACCAGCAAGGGACGATAATTACCTCAGGAAGCAGCAGTAGACTGCTTAACTTGGTAGTAGCAAGAAATTCTCTAATCTGAATTAGAATAATTGAAAGAACAGAATTACATTTTAAGTCAAAATAAGCAATAATTCAAATGTCAGCACCTAATTATATGGGAAGATAATATAAGTATTATCATGTAATCTATTTCTAAAACCATACAAATATCTCATTGAATAATATCAATTTATAAATTATTATCAATTTAAAATTTACTTCTAAATTATTGTACTTCCAGGCAGTTGTACACGTGTAAGAAAATGCAGATGTCTCACATAAAATTTGAGGACTATTATTGTTCAGACTCCACATTTGATTTTTTATATTTTTTTACTAATTCAACTAATACCTGTGCAAAGGTCATAAATAATTCTTTCCTTTCTTAATGGGGATACTGAGTTTAACTTAACCATTACTCAGAATATGCATTAGGAGATATTTTTTAAAAGCACAAAACTAATGTTAACCCATAAATACAGCAATCTCTGATAGCTAAAGACATTGGATTTGGTTTTGATAATGTATAATAAATAGAATGTGCACCTATATCTTAAATTTACAAAGGTTTGATTTACATGTAATAATGAATGCCTAAATTGAAATTATCTTAAAAGGCAAATAATGTCTGTTCCCTACACTAAACAATTTATTCTTCTTTATGAAAGTGATGAAAAGCAAGTTATTTGTATTATTGTTATCTGAAGACAAACAGCCTTGTGATATTTTGTTTTGGTTACAATTGGAAGAATTGCTCCGAGAACACAGAATCACCCTAATAGGACAGCTATATTAAGGAGGGATTTCTCCTATGCTTTATTTTCTTAGTTTATAGTACTTTCTTCCCCAAAGAGTTTTCTCCTCCCTAAAGATTTATTGCATTCAAATTCATGTCCTTTGATATGTTTTCTGCTTAATAATTTATAGTCTCTAAGAGAATGGGAGGATATTGATGGTGCCAATGACGTTAATACTATTGAGGACCTTGTCTGAGCAATTATAAGAAGAGTTTAATTCTGTATTAACAAGGGTAAGGAAGGAGAGCACCTTAACTTCTCTAGTTCTGATTACTCTTGTCTCATAATTCCAAGGCAGTCTAATTCTCAGAAACGTTATGGTTTGACAGTTGTACTTCACCTATTCTAATGGCAGCACCATGTGTTCTATAGTTCTTCTGGACCATGTGTCTCAATAAAAATGCCTGATATACTTCTCCCATATTGCCTTTTTCTGACTTTTTCTATTCTCACCTTTATTAAGTTAATGTTTTTCCCTTGTTCACCATTTATTTCCCTACCAACCTTTTCACTCCAGAATTTTTCTCTACAGAAATGTTATCTCAGAGGACATTTACAGAATCAAATTCATTCAATCAGCTTCAAAGACTTGGCTTTAGGTATTAAGCAACAATAGTTATTAATTCCTCCTTGTCTTCATGCTCATAAAATATTACTATAATATAGTCTCAGTTTATATATATATATATATATATATATATATATATAAACACATAAAATCATATATGGTATACATGTACACATTAGGTAATTTAATTTACAGTGTGGCTATGATGGGTCAGATATCTCCGAATCTTTATTTTTTCCTTATTTAATTTTACTTTCCTACTGTGTAGGATCTGTAACTGGAATGGTAAATATCTAGTCAGCTATCTGGGATAAATGAGTGTATAGTATAACATTCCATTCTACAGTAACTCAGCAGTCTAAGTACTCTCTCAAGAGGATATTTAGATAAGAAAGGAAGACAAATTTTTAATTTTACATCAACAGCCAGTTGTGTAGTTTTAATGGAGTAGAAGTGTTAATTTAGAGTCTTCTAACTTTAGTAGCCTTATAATCTACACAATATTCTAATTATTTACATAAAAGAGGTCAATACTGTTGATTACTAGAAAGTTCAAATTTATTATGTCTGAACTAGCCCAAAAGAAAAGTAACTAAAAGTTGCTAACTATACATATAAAGTAAATGCTAACGTGGGATGTAAAAAACTGGTAGAACTTGATTTATACCATTTGTGAATTGTCACACTACATAAACTATCTCTGAATGAGACTATTTGGGAAGTTTCTGATAGTTATTTAAGAATCGGTAAATCATTTTAATAGAGATGGTACATTGAAGCTTTCAGAATACATGCCATTGATACTTGTCAATATTTTGTAATTTCTTTTGTTAAAATGGCATTTTGTTAATTTATTTGTGTTGGGAGTCACTCATGTCACAAGGGACACTTGGAGTCAGAGTGCTATGTGTGGAAAACTGTCATCTTTCTTCTATATGTGCTCTTCTGCCATTTTAGAAAATTCTACATTGATTTTACAAAATTCTACATGGTAAACTGAGATGCTAATATAGTTTGTTTTCTTTATTAAGCAAAGCAACAATAACAGCTGAGTGTGGAGATAGAGCATAAGTCAGAGCATGGAAAAGGTAGAGTGATTCATTCATTACTGACAGAGATGAATTCAACATAAATAGGAGCAATTCCCCAAGAGTTCATTCCTATCCTAAAAGGACTATCCATACTCTTATTTACTATTGTTTCCTACTCCAAGTCTGCCACTGCTTCCTAAACTATATGAGCTATTTAGAGGTTCCTTGGCTACTATTTATTTCATGATACAGTAACAAGAATAGTGTCAGCAAGAATAAAAATTTGCATTTTGAAAAATTTTTTCCAAAATATGGGAAAAGGTTTAGAATAACACATATGAAAATATGACATATGATTATGAGTTAGTTAATGATCATTTATGAATATTTTATAGAATACTATAAAACACATTATCAGTTTTGAAAACATTTGTAATTCATGTGATAAAATGATTTTATGTATATTACAAATTATATATATAATAACAAGTGTTTATATATATAACAAATTAAAAATAAGCAATATGCAAAGATTGTGTTCATATTCAACAAACTATGTAACACAAATGGACAATATATGCATGGAATTAGACAACTTTAAAATTGCAGAAATACAAATTAAAGAGCTAATATGTCATATTTTTTCTACTAGATAACTAAAAGCAATGTGTGTTAATATACTCTGGTTAAATATGAATATAGGTAGATTTCAATGGACATAAGTTTATTGAACAATTTTACTATAACTTGTAGACACAGGTGAATATGTGGCAAACTCATATTTACCTTTCTAAAGATAAAGAAGAAGAAAATACTTGGGTATATGTTACTAAAAGCAGAATTGTTAATACAATTTCCAGCATGTTGTTGTACAACTGAATTAAAATTATCTGGCTGTGACCATAGATTTATTAGAGAAAATGTATATAGAACCAAAAGTAAAGAGGCCTTTGAAGTATAAATATTTAGTTTTAAATGCAAGATAACATAATTTGTCCATTTAATATATATTTATGGATTTTATTTATGAATGGAACATTGCTTACTGTATTAATTTTGTTTTTGTGCAACTGCATGCAATATAGACAGTTCACTATCCACTACCCTGGATCCATAGCAGAAGCACTGTCAACCAGAAAGCTGTGAAGTACAAGAGGCATAATACAATTTATTAAATAAACAAAATATTCATGAGCATACACCATGTGTCGAGCTTTATTCTAAGTACCCAATAGAATTCGCTACTAAAATCAGTACTTCAATAACAGTAAAATTTACCAAGTATCATAAATTAAATCAAGGCATACTGTATATTCTTCATATACATGTATATAATATGTATATTTGTATATGTGTACATATGTACATGTATATATGTGTGTATATATATGTGTATCTGTATATATGTATACATGCATATATTCATATATGTACATATGTGCATATAAGTATATGTGTATACATGTATATATGTATATAAGTATATATGTATACATGTATATAAGTATATATGTATACATGTATATATGTATGTGTTATCATGTGCTTTTAATTCACAAATGTTGAAGCCATACAAATAAAGTATCCAAGAATTAGAACACCCTTTTCAATATTAAACCTATGATGTTCCGTTTTATTTGGGAAAGCAAAGAATTTAATGACTCTCATTTCAAGCATTAAGATTGCCATCAAATATCTGTGGTGACTGAATAAACTTGATTCAATAGAAATATAAAGTAAGCAGAAATATTTCTTTTTGCAGCAGTTAATTTTAAGGTTCATGTAACCTGGAGAAATGCCATATATATTAAGCTTATTTTTAACAATGGCTGTAATTTTAAAAGCTCATTTTGCGTAGAGAAAAAAGTCACACTGAACACTATAAAAGTTCATCGTTCCAGCCTATACTAAGAAATATTAATAAGAGCGAGCTACAGATTTTAGAAGTACTCTATCAAATCCGATATAACTCAGATGCTGATAGCACTAATTGAACATTTTCATCTTTTTCCTACTGTAATGCTCCTAAATTCCCATCTAATCAGAAGATTGGTTGAGTCAAATTACCTGAAATATCAAAGAAAGTAGCACACATGGTAGAGATAAAATAAAATAAATGAATGCGTAGGTACACCACACAATAAAGATTCACTCAAATATTTAAAATGTCTATTGATACTGTGAATATACTATAAGTAATATGCCATCTGGAGAAAATGTTTCTAAAAAAAACCTTTATGTTTTTAAAATATCTTAAAACAAATTAAATAATTCCAATTAAGATATATTGAAAGATATTGCTAAAACCAAAGGTAGGAGAAATTTTACTACAATGACCATCTACTTAGTTTTGATTTATATTTCTCATGGTTTTTATTTTTTTTTTGAGAATTTCATTCCATGTGTATAGATTCAGGTGTCTACCCTAACTCTTACCACATTCAGCTTGTATATCTTCCCAC
This sequence comes from Hylomyscus alleni, assembly GCA_019843855.1. Taxonomy (NCBI): domain Eukaryota; kingdom Metazoa; phylum Chordata; class Mammalia; order Rodentia; family Muridae; genus Hylomyscus; species Hylomyscus alleni. The sequence continues at coordinate 56,998 of JADRCC010418842.1, forward strand.
AAAATTTATGCTGATTTTTTTACAGTTTTAGCTTGACAAGTCCAATTTGTGATGCCCACATATGCTTGGGCCTGTGGCTTTTTATTGGACCCTGATCAACCTACATGGAGTCACATCCTGAGGAAAAATGTTTTTCCCTAATTGTTACTACTAATTGTTAATAGATACTTATCCTGGACTGAGACTACATGCTCACCACCATCCTACCAGAATTTTGGAACCTCTTGAACTGTAAGAGGTATTACATATGTTGTTACAATTTCTGCTAGTTCCCATGTACTTCTATATTGTTGTGTGTCACATAACAGTGTTTCCTTGTAGTCATCTACTCTCTGTGCTAGTAATAACTTTTCAGATCTTTCTTTAGCTGTTATTTCTGAGCCTTGAACAGAAGAGTTTGGTACTGCCTTTGGGTCTGAACATTGGAAATCCCCTATTTTTCTGTAGTTTGATCACTTGAGGGCTTATATGTTAATCATCATTTGCTGTAAATAGAAGCATCATTAATAAGGGCCAAAAGATATCTTAATATCTGGGTACATAGATGTGTCTTTAGGAATCTGTTTAATACAATGTTCTTTTTACCAGAATAACAGTAATAGGTTCTCCCCTAGGATCTATGACTCACATAATCATAGGATCATGACTTTGGCAGTCATCCATTTTTATTTAATAGTTTGGTATGTTATGTTTAAATAGTAATACTGTTTATATGGTCTGTAAAACTATTAAGAAACATAATTTGTGTCAAGTGACACACATAATACAGGTATTAATTACTGTATTGAAAAATCTTTTTTAGATTAGTGCTTCTGATGCCTAGCCGTGACTTATACCTCATTTTTTATGTCACCATTTATGTTATAATGCCATAGAAAAATGGAGAACTGTCATGTTATAATCTTTGGCACAAGTGGATGCATCTCAGCATGTTTAACGATCTTCACAGGAATCTAATCTTTGGTGTATCTACTTCTATGAATGCCATTGCTTTATAAATGTTCTACACCATATTTGGGACTCTATAAAAAAGGAGGATTGTCTCCTACTCTGTCAGTCAGTCTTTCTGTCTGTCTGTCTGTCTGTCTGTCTGTCTGTCTCTCTCTCTCTCTCTCTCTCTCTCTCTCTCTCTCTCTCTCATAATTATCATCAATCATCATTATCTCTTCCCCCCTTGTGTGTGTATGAGTGTACATGGTTTATGATCAATGTGCACGAAAGCATTCAAAAGCTATGTGCTTATTAAAATTCTAGGAGACCATGTTGAGTGACCTGAATTATCATTCTTTGCCTTGAAAAGGTGTCTCTTTACTGATCTGGAGATTAATTTCCCCACTCAGCTGCCTGGCCAGGGGGCTCTGTGTATCCATATTCTGAGCTCCCTCAACACTATAAGAATAGACCTTAACATGTTTATTGGTCATCTAAACTCAAGTCCCCATGCTTCCATAAAATATCTCATACCCATTAAAAAAAGAAAGAGGCTTCTTTGGCAAAATAATGGAGGAAATTCTAGCCTGTTTTCAACTTCTGTCAAAGAAAATATATGGTGCCCATGCAAATTAAACATCGAAAATTAAAATTTGAAATATGATTGTGCAATGACCTTCATTTATACAAAGATAGCTTCAACAATGTCATATTTCAATGTATAAGTGTTTTTATTACCTGAAGTATGAATGTGGCTTTGGAGTACTTGACAGTTTTAATTTCTCAGATCTATTAAAAAGAATATTGAAACCTCTTTTCCTATAATTTAAAATCATTGATGATTTCATTACCTAAATATGAATGCCAGGAAAATAAAATTTTATCTCACATCTTACTTTATTTTTTACAAATTGAATTTAGGAAACATAAAAAAACATATTTGAGTCCTTATTAGTCTCAGAACACAGGGATATTTATGATGTTCATGGTGATAATAATGATGATGGTGAGTGGTGTTGATGATGATAGTGATGGTAGTAATCTTATTTGATATGTAATGAGTGATATCCACATTTCTGTGAGCATTGCATATCTTAACTATTAGTTGGTAAGCTTAGAGTAAACTTGTGATTGAGTACTATTAAGCACTTTGTGGATAATTAAACAAAACCCAAAATGTTGGTTACTCTTTGATGTGTGTAAAACAGGTGAATGCTACATAGTACCCACTAAGTAAAATGACACACAATAAGAAGACAGACTACATATTCCATGGTTGTTACTTTATTAGAAACAAATAATACTATATTATCAATAAACTTATCTGTGTGCCAAATGTCAACACTAAGTACATATTGTAACCTAAATTTAATTATAATTACAGTGTAGTATATTACCACAATTAATTTAATATATTTTCTTTACATTTTCTTAACTAGTCTTTTTTTGTTTTGTTTTGTTTTGTTTTGTTTTGTTTTGTTTTGTTTTTTGAAACAGGATTTCTCTGTGTAGTCCTGGCTGTCCTGGAACTCACTCTGTAGACCAGATTGGCCTTGAACTCAGAGATCCGCCTGCCTCTGCCTCCCAAGTGCTGGGATTAAAGGCGTGCACCACCACCACCCGGCTTTAACTAGTCTTTTAGTTTATAAGTAAATACTATACACATTACTATTTATTTTTAACTTTCAAATAATTCAAACAAGTTGAAGAGACTTAGAACATTTCCCTATATAAAATAATACTCTTCTGCCGGGCTACGCAGAGAAACCCCGTCTCCAAAAACCAAAAAAAAAAAAAAAAAAAAAAA
>JADRCC010418862.1:0-11823 GCA_019843855.1 Hylomyscus alleni
TTTGTGTGCCTACTTGTCTGTCTGTATACAACATGCATGAATATTTTCACAGAGACCAGAAAAAGGTTTCAGATTTCCTGGAATTGGAGTATCCAGTAGTTTATGAGTCACATGGTGTGGGTGCAGGGAACTGAACCTGGGACAGACCAGAGCAGTACACATCTTTAAGTGCTTAGCCCTCTCTTCAGCCCCAAGAATAGAAGTTTTGCTACTTACTTTATAGGACATAGAAAATACAAACTTATCTATGATACTCTATAGCTACTAAAAAGTCTTTGGATCTTAAATGGGAGTTTATAGCTTTGCAAAATGAAGCACTGGCATTACTCTGTAAGGATGCAAATGATAAAGGTTGGCTTTTATATATTAAGTTTGTAAAGTGGGTGTTAGAAATAACATACTGAATATTATTTTAGAATTGAAAAATACCCTTATTATGGGCTTACTTATCTGAGCAGTGTAACCAGTTACTGGTGTGCTGCTTAGGAAATTGCAGAACATTTAGCTAACTGTGGGTTGATCTCCTTTTTGCATCACCATTTGTTAGAGTGAATTAATAGCTGAAAAGTAAAACCATTTCTCAGGTATAGTCAGAATGCTAATTTGATGATAAGCACCTTGCACTATGCACTAATGTTTCTCCTCCTATTTCGGCCTCTTGTAATTTGGCACTTTCAGTGTGGATCACTCTAGTGAGGCCCATGTACCCTCCGTCACTTACTGCATCCCTCTTCATCCCTCTTCCATTTTCTCTCAATCAGGGATTCGCAAAACAGCCAGTTTTCAAGTTTGTGATAATTATGGACTGTCAGGATGATCTTAGATTTATTTTAACATATAATTTTTAGAAAGATTTAAAAGTAGTTTTTACTGCATATCTGTTTTGCTAAATTTTATTTAGTCATATTTTGTATAATAGAATTTGCCTTTTGATTATACAATTCTCTTGTCTTTGGCTAGCTCAAGTAACTATAGAGGAAGTCACCCCTCTTGTTCCCCCGCAATCAGGAGATAAAGGACAAGAAGACCTCACAAGCTATTTTCTTGAAGCACTTTTAAAATACATAGTAATTCAGGTATGTTACCATCTTCCCACTGCATGGGCACATGGCTTTTTTTCTAAGCTTATTGTGTGCATGCCTAGAACCTTCTGGTGCCTGTTCTTTTTTCTTCTTATGAAAAGATACTTTCCATTGCTATCCTGTCTGGGTAATGTTTCTGTCTCTTACCATTACTTTCCTATAGTAGATATTTGCTTATTTTCTAGAAGATCAACAAATTTTTTTCTTGAAAATATGTTATTATTATTTTGTTAAAATCACTAGAAGATTATGAAGCTCTTAGAGAACTTGTGTTTGTTACCCTTCTGTTGCTGTGATAAAACATCATGACCAAGGCAACTTACTAAAGAATTTATTGAGGTGGGGAAGCAGGAAGTCGAGGGCTCACATAATTTACCTTGAACATGAAGCAGAGAGAAGGAATGGGAAATGACATAAGTCTTTAGATTCTCAATATCTGTCTCCAGTGACACTCTTCCTCCAACAAGGCCACACCTAAACCTCCCCAAACACCACCAGCAAGTAGGGACTACATGTCAAATACATAAGCCTATTGGGGTCATTCTTACAAACTGCCATAGAGCTGAACTGGAACTTGCTATGTAGCTCTGGCTGACCTGGCACTCATAGAGATCTGCTTGCCTCTGCCTCCTGAGTGCTGGGATTACAATTGTGTACCACTCCCTGTTGTGAAGTAGGCTCTTGATATATATATAACCTTATATGAGCCAGATGGACTTATTTTCTAGTCCTTTTATTATAACCAGCAGCTCTGGTACTTAGTGAAATGTGAAAAGCTCTTTGATTTAGATCAATCTCTCAAGATGTACCAGGAGGGTGGCTGACAGGATAGGATTTAGGAAAAGTAATTTACAGGTATACAATTAAATAATAAGGTAAGCTGTTCATCTCGAGATTTGAAATATGGGTGCTTTGGTTTATGAAAATACCTTTTTACATATTTAATGCTATTTATAGTTATTCTAAATATAAAAGTTCTTTTATGCCGGGCAGTGGTGGCGCACGCCTTTAATCCCAGCACTTGGGAGGCAGAGGCAGGTGGATTTCTGAGTTCGAGGCCAGCCTGGTCTACAGAGTGAGTGCCAGGACAGCCAGGGCTATACAGAGAAACCCTGTCTTGAAAAGCCGAAAAAAAAAAAAAGTTCTTTTACCTGAGAAACAAACACTACCCTATTAATGTGGATCCTGAGCCAGATTAGCATATTTAAAATAATGATTCTACTTTTGACTAGTAGTTCACCCTTTGGCAAACTAATCTAACTATTCTCCGTTTAGTTTACCTCATTTATAAAATGCTGTGTGTTCCACTTGCGCCTTAAAGAGTGCAAAGTGCTAAGAGTGCTAAGGCACAGCACACAGTGTTAGGTAAAGGGCATTGTTACTGCTATCATTATTTTGCTTTTCAAAAGTTTATGCTTCTATACATTTTTAAAACTCTCATAGATTAATTGTGATGTAATTGTTTATACACATTAGGTTTTATCATTTCCTGGTCTTTCTTTTTGTCCATTCTTTCTCACCCTCCCTCCCATCCTTTTGTAGCCTTGTGCTAGCTTAGAAATATGTTTATAGCCCAGCCCAGGCTGGCATCAGATCATAACCCTCCAAACTCTGCCTCTGAAATGCTGAGATTGCAGGTTAGACACCACTTAGTGCCCAGTCACAATTTATTGACTCTTGTTACGTGACACCATAATTCAGCCTTTTTAAGTTTTTTTAATTGTTGATCTCTTTATAATGCATTCTTTGCAACCCCTCCCAAGCAACTATTAATGTGGTTTTCATCATATTTCTTATATATATAAGAAATATATATTCATATATATTCATTTTTATTCTGGCATCTTTCTTAGCATAATTATTTTGGGAATCATCCATATTCCTGTATGGATCAATAGTTTGCTTTAATTTTTTATAAATGTATTCTTTGAAATTTTTCATGTATGCATACATTACCACCTCCTTCCAGCTCTCCTCAGGACACCCTTCCTGTCTCCATTCCGATTTTTCTTCTCCTCCTGTTTCTTCCTCCTCCTCCTCCTCCCCCTGAATCCAGTTACGTGTCGAGCATGCATGCATGCGTATGGGGCCCTCTGCTGGGGCAACCTACTAGATGCCACATTCCCAGCGAAAAGTGACTAAACTTTCCTCAGCAGCTACCAACTGTCTATAGGTCATTTGCCAGGACTGGTCCTTGACAGCCTGTCTCCTATCCATCCTGGACTTTTCATTGGCTTGATCTTGTGTAGGCAGCCACAGCTACTGTAAGTTGATTTGTGCAGCAGCCCATGTCATGTCCTGAAAACAGCATTTTATACCTTTCCTTCCCCATCCTTGGGCGTTTGCACTCCTTCCATTTCCTCTCCTGTAGTGCTCTGCAAACCTTGGATGGGGATAGACTTTGACCATCTCTGGCTAAGCATTCACAGTCACTTATTACCAGTGTGCTGATGAGTTTCTGAACTAACCACAACTCACTGCAAGAAAAAGCTTTTCTGATGACGATTGAGAGTGAATTTTTATATATCTGTAGTGTATATCTTCATGCTCTGATTAAGGTGATGTCTGCCAGGCCTTTTCAATGTGGCAATAATATTTTTCTTTTTATAATCAATAAATATTTGGGGAAAATGCATTGTGTAATCTCCTCTTCAAAATTTTACTCAAATATTTTAGTATTTTGAAGATTTCTTTCTGAATTTTTACTATGATATTGCCAGCCAATAATTGTTGACAGATAGCTTTATTGAGCTGTTATGTACATTCAGTCTGACTGTCATGTAGAATATAGCTTAGTAGATGTTTTTAAGGACTGTGCTTCTGTCGGTACAGACAATTTTTGAAATAGTTTAGTTTCCTCTCATAGGAAATCTAAGTTCCATTAAGAATCTTTTTACTCCAGAGTCACTCCATCTGCTACCCTGGGGAAACACCAATCTATATATGCTAAACTGAACATTTCAAATAAAGTCATTTAGCGAAGTCAAAATAGACTTATACAGTGAATTCTTTTTTGATTGGTTTCTTTTACTTACTTAGCACATGCTTTAAAATTGTACTCATGTTGTAGTATAGTCAGTTCTTTCTTTTTTTCAACTATGTCAACTTAGTTAATAAAATTAACTGTATGCCAAGTGTCTATTCCTTTATTAGTGGGATATTTGAATTTTTCCTCTTTTTATCCAGCATTAAAAAATAATCCTATTGGGCTGGTGAGACGGCTCAGTGGGGAAGAGCACTGACTGCTCTTCAGAAGGTCATGAGTTCAAATCCCAGCAACCACATGGTGGCTCACAACCACCCTTAATGAGATCTGACTCCCTCTTCTGGTGTGTCTGAAGACAGCTACAGTGTACTTACATATAATAAATAAATAAATCTTAAAAAAAAATAATAATCCTATTGTGGTAATGTAGGCCTGGGATTATCTGCAAACATTTGCACCCCTTCCTATTTATTTATTCATATACTTACTTATTTCAGCATAAGTTGTGGGATTCTTATGACTTCAAGATTATTTATATGCATTTTGAATTGTCTAATAAAATTCTTTTAAAAATTTCTTACATTTCCTTCATTTAATTGGAGAAGGGGCAAGGTATGTCTGGTACAGATGTGGAAGTCAGAGAGCAGCTTGTGGGGTTGATTCCTTCCACCATGTGGAGGATTGATCTTAGCTTGTCAGGGTTGATGGGAAGTACTTTTACCCACTGAGCCATCTTGCTGTTCCTCAATATTATTCTTTGGTTGTTGTTGGATTTTTTTTTAAATTTGTTTTGAGTCAGGGTCTTTCTATCTAGTCTTGGCATTCTTGGAACTCATATGTAGACCTGGCTGTTCTCAAACTCTCAGTGTTCCACCTACTTTTGCCTGAGTGCTGGGATTAAAAGTGTGCACCACTACAGTCTGCTTCAATGTAATTCTTTAGTGTTGCAGTTTTGTCTTGTACTTTCCTTGACCCTCTCTGGAGAATTGTGTCTAGAATCCAATCTCTAGGCATTTGGGATGCTTATTACTATCAGTACTGAGTGTTGCTATTCAAACTCAATAACTAAAACTCAAGAATAAATATGTATATACACGTCTGTTTCCCTTGCTCCATTCTTTTCTTTGTGACAAACCTGTCTCACATTCTCACTCTGTTATTTCGTCTTCTTAAAAGTGATCATATTTACCCAAATCTCCACCCCCATGCTCTGGAGACATTCTCCTTGACTGGGTTCTAATAACTCACCTTGGGCCTTTGCAAATCTCTTTCTTAGGCACTGTACTGGCTGGTTTTGTGTGCCAACTTGACACAGGCTGGAGTTATCACAGAGAAGGGAGCTTCACTTGAGGAAGTGCCTCCATGAGACCCAGCTGTGGGGCATTTTCTCAATTAGTGATCAAGGGGGTAGGGCCCCTTGTGGGTGGTGCCATCCCTGGGCTGGAAGTCTTGAGTTCTATAAGAGAGCAGGCTGAGCAAGCCAGGAGAAGCAAGCCAGTAAAGAACATCTCTCCATGGCCTCTGCATCAGCTCCTGCTTCCTGACCTGCTTGAGTTCCAGTCCTGACTTCCTCTGGTGATCAATAGCAATGTGGAAATAAACTGAATAAACCCTTTCCTCCTCAACTTGCTTCTTGGTCATGATGTTTGTACAGGAACAGAAACCCTGACTAAGACAGGCACCGTTCTCATTTTGCTGGAATTCCACAATAGAGTAGTAGTAGTATTCTGTGTCCTCCTGTTCCTTTACTACACACTTCATGAACATTCTCTGTACACATCTCAAGCTCAAAGTTTGTACTGTTCTGCTGTCTTTAACATATACCCTGCTTCCTGTTCTTGGACTTTGGTTTCTGAACTGTCTACTTACCACTGTGAATACACATACACTCCAGACCACATAGATCTATGATTTTGATCACAATTATTCAAGTAAGAATAGGAAAGAGAATTAGTATATTTGTCATTAATACAGCCAAATGAATCATTTTCATAATTTTGCAATTTAGTGTAATATTTTAAAAAATATATGTAATGTGTTTGTATATTAGACCAATTTTAAAGAATGGACTATATAATCAAAGTACATTATATGGGTATGTATAAAAGTGTGAAGTGAAATCCATTTGTACATTATATATGCTAATAAAAATAAAGAATGGAACTTTTGCTGTTTATCATGTTCTTCATAGTCTAAAGGTTCAGTATATTATAACTTTATAAGCTTGTTTATAGAAGCTAAACTGTATTTAATAGATTCTGTTTTCCTGGGATGATTGTAATAATACTGTTTATTTTTAGGTAAAAAGTTTAGAATGGAAGAACAAAGAAAACCAAGAAAGGGGATTTTCATTTTTGTTTTCACATTTTAAGAAGTTTTACTTGCCTTATATTTTCCCAAACATCTGCAAGGAGAATAGTTTGTATCATCCTGTACTTGGTAGGTATAATTTTGAATTATATTGGCATTCGTTACTTACAGAACACTAACCACATCTACTGTTTGTATTGATGCTATACCCAGATTTATAACAAAAGTACATTTATAGTAATTAATTTTCACTGAGAATGGAAAGATTTCACTAAAAAGTTGATCTTTGGATCTCATCCAATAGTTAATAGTAGTTAACTTTGAATTCTATGAAACATTCTTGAATGTTTCTATGATAGAGTGTGTATATTCACTTTTTTTTTTTTAAATTTTGAGATGGAGTGTTGATAAGTCATCTAGGTTGGCCTGGATCTTGATACATGGCCCAACTGGTCTCAAATGTGTGATTTTTCTGTCTCAGCCTCATAAGTGCTGGGGTTACAGGTATACACCACCATGCCTGGCCTTCAACTATATATTGTGAGTTTCCACACCTATGATTTCTCAAGGGTTCATTTAACTGTTAAATTGTTTTATCTTTTTGTCATTTCTTGTCCGATTTTTAGTGTCTTTTCAAAATGACCTTAACATTAGAACCTTTTGCACAAATCTGGTTTAGAGGCAGATCTGGATCTTATACCAAAGGAAGAGGTAAAGCTGTATGTAGAAAATATATTTTGAAGAAAGGTGTTTCTCATAGAACATTGTTAGGCAACTAGCAGGCTTGGGTATTGCCATCATGGCCATCTCATTGAATGTTTTTATTTGCTTGTTTTTGTTTTTGCTTTTGTTTCAAGACATGGTTTCTCTGTATAGCCCTGGCTGTCCTGGAACTCCCTCTATAGACCAGGCTGGCCTCGAACTCAGAGATCCTCCTGCCTATGCCTCCCTAATGCTAGATTAATTGAATTTTGGAAAAGACATGTTTTTTGTTTTTTGTTTTGTTTTGTTTTTTATATTAGCCTAATACATGGTTCTTCTAGGTTCTTAGGTAGCATCTATCATTATAGAATTATTTATTTTTTTATTAACACTTCTGAAAACAGTGTGGTGTCACAATATCTTCTGAAGACTTTTAAGATATAGGCTTAGCTAGGAATAATTGTGTTTCTCATTTTATGTCTTGTTTTCCATTTTTATATAGATATCCCACAGATCAGACCAAAGCCACATTATGTGATGATAAAGAAGGATGCTGAAACCAATGAAACAATATATTGTACAAAAGAGCCTTTCATCCAGGCTCGGGTTATTGTCATTCGATGGCTGGTTTCTTTCTGGCTGGAGCCAAAACCACATTCAGGACCTAATATTCCTGGGATGGAAGGTGAAGTCTTGCCAAAGAATATTCAGGTAATGTATAAATGAAGCAGTGTTAAGTGGCTTCCTGAGTTTATCTGCCTTAGGTATACTGCATATTTAGAATGGATGCTAGTGATGGTTTATTTGAATAAATCTATCTCAAAACTCAAACTTTAACTGTTATGGTAGAAGTAGTATGTATTTTCTTAATAGAAAATAACATTTATATAATAACACTTTTTTAAAAAAAAAAGCTTGAGAGGTGCAGGTGATTTCAGCCATATATTAGTCTCAGGTTCCGGTTTTTCTCAGTATTAATGGAATAACAGTCTCCTTTACTCACAGAGAATACATTGGAGATTACTGAAGCTGCAGACAATATGCACCTTTGTATGTGTTTCCACTTATTTAGTGAATGATAACTTTTAGTGTAACTCTGGTTCTCCTGGTTTCGTGACAATCAGTTCATTTCCCTACTGCCTTATCCTCTGACCTCATCCTTTTTAGTTCCGAAACATTCACAGAATATAAATGTGAAGTCTGGCCCAAGTCCCTCCAATTATCAATAGATAGTGAGTCTAAAAATAAAATAGAATGTTACATACCTATAAAGTGGAGAAACAGTATTTTAAATTATATATTTGTTTGTTTTATATTGAACAGTTTATCTTATCTTCATACTTTTTTTCTGATTCTCTTTTCCCGTAATATTGTGTTTTCCCTATGTGTGTGTGTGTGTATGTGTGTGTGTGTCTGTCTGTCTGTCTGCCTGTCTATGTGTGTGTGGGTATTTTACTGAGTGATGCCATTTATCTGAATTGACACATACTTAAAATATCAAATCTTTATTTTCTATGAATGTAAAATAACGTTTTTATTGAAGTATAATATATTTTGATTTTTCCCCAGATCCTTCCCACCTCTCTATCCATCCAACTTTATGTCCTTTTCCTCTCTCTTTAAAACAAGCCAAATCCAAGAAACATACACACTTACACAAAGGAAAATAAAAAACATACAGAAGACCAGTAAGAAAAAAAAAATAATAATAAAATGTCCAGACAAAGCAGAATGTGACAAAGAGTCTACAAAAGCTGAGTTGGTCTTGGATAGGCCATCTAGTCCTTGCTGTGGACTTCCCTGAGGTGTGGTTAATATAGCCAGGGAGGTTCCATTAGATGACTTTTCCCCCTTTGCCAGTGGGTATCAGTTGCTGATAGCATCTTGGTTACAGGTGGGATCCCATGTCCACACTGCAGTGCTGGGGCCTGTCTGTCTTGACTCTGTGCTAAGTATCAATAGTGCATGCTTTCTCACCAGCTGAGTTCATATGTGCATTTGTCCTGTTATGTATCGAAGATATGGTTTCTTTGGTGCCATCTGTTCTCTCTAGCTCTTACAATTTTTCTGCCTCTTCCAAATAGATCCCTGAGCCTTGAGAGGAAAGATTTTTATGAAGAAATCCTATTTAGATGGAGTACTTCCAAAGTCTCTCATTCTCTATGCATTGTTCAGTTGTCAGTCATGTTAGGTCCCGTCTACTGAAAGAGGAAGTACCTCTGATGAGGGCTGAGTGAGGGACTGACATGTAGGTAGAGTACTATGTCACTGTCATTAGAATCCATCGTATTGCTATGCTCCTTTAGCAGAATCATAATACCAGGTTTTCCCCTAGAAACATGAACTTTGTAGTCTCAAGTTCTTGGACACTTGAGCGTTGTCAGATGAAACTGCCCGCAGTTTCACGAACGGGGTTCTCTCAGCCAGGAGTGAACAAAGGACCTGAAATAAAGGGTTTGAAATGCAAAGAGAAATCACGAAGCCAAGTTGCATCCCAATCAAGGCTCCACTTAGAATAAGCTAGGGTTTTTATAGTCACAAGAGAAACTGAAACCAAGTCTCTAGATTATACTGCAAAGAAAGTTCAGGTGCCAAAGTCCCCAGGTTCAGAAGATCTTCAGGCGGCTAGCGTACTCAGGCAGTGGGTGCGCTCAGGCGATGATGAGCATACACAGGTGATGGGCGTACTCAGACAGCTTCTTCAAAGATGAACCGTCAACAGAGAGCATCTGTCTTAGCTCCCAGGTGTTAGCCTCCAAGCAGAGGCTGCCAGAAGTCCGATGACTGAGGTGAAGGGAGAAGGTAACAGCCAGATATGGGTACCATCACATGAAATAGTCCTGAAATCCAGTCAGAAAATGGTTACTCCTATGACATTTGCAGGCTGTTGTAGGTAACAGGAATTGTAGTTGAGTGATTCTGATGACTATAGTGGGGTTGAAGCTTCTAATTAGGGACCAGCTTCATTTCCTTATGTTTGATGACATAAGTGTCTTCAGCAGTAGGGTCTTATCATCACATGGAGAGGGAGAATGACCAATAGCTTAGCCAGGAGTCTGTAATGTTTGATTATTTCCATTGGGTCCCTTTGACCAACAACTAAACAAGATCCAATCCATTTCTGGCACTGGAGGTTTTACTTAGTGGCATAAGATGTTTAGTTGGGGCTTTGTCTCTTATTGTTTGGTGACTTCATTCAGATTTCATCGCATATGTATAGATTGTGGGAAGCTTCTGCAATGGTAGATTTCCATATGCTTTTTCAAATGGCCTTTAGTGTCAGTTGTTCCTCTCCTTTATCCTCTTTTATCCTTCTCCCTGTATAATCTTCCTATTCTAGTTTTTCCTTATTGCTCCATAATCTTATCCCACAGTATTTATTAAGTACTTAACCTCTGTGGGAATTGTAGCACAGATGTCAAAAGTTTGAAAACTAGCAACCACATAGAAGAGAAGACATGCAATATTTTTCTTTTTTGGTCTGAGTTACCTCACTCAGGATGATTTTTTTTTTACTTCCATCAATTCACCTGTGACTATTTTCTTTCTTTACTTTTTCTCTTCCTACTTTCTTTCTCTTTCTCTTTCTTTCTTTCTTTTTCTTTTTTCCTTTCTTTCTTTTTCTTTTTTTCCTTTCTTTCTTAATAACAGCTGAATTTCACTGTGTTAAATGTACCATGTTTTCATTGTCCATTCATGTACCTTTAGGCTGCTTCTAATTTCTGACTATTAGCATAAAGCAGCAATGGGCATGGATGAGCAAGTCTCTCTATAGTAGGATATAGAGCCCTTTGTACCCAAAACACTTATGCCCAAGACTGGTATAGCTGGATCTTGATATAGATAGATTTCCAGCTTTCTGAAGACTGCCACACTGATTTCAATCGTGCCTGTACCAGTTTGCACTCCTAGTGACAATGAGTACGTGTTCCCCACCCCTGCCCCAGCTGCATCAGTGTGTGATTTGATTTGTTTTATTTATCTTGTCCATTCTTACTGATGTAAGGTAAAATCTTAAAGCAGTTCTGATTTGTATTTCTCTGATGGTTAAGGATTTTGATAATTTCTTTAAGTGTTTCTCAGCCATTTGTGTTTCATCTTTTAAGAACTCTCCTCAGTTCCATAGCTCATTTTAAATTGTTATTTGTTTTTTATGTTTAGTTTTTCAAGTTCTTTATGTATATTTAGATACTAATCCTCAGATGCTTCCCCATTCTCTAGGCTGCCATTTTGCTGAAATGATGGTGTGTTTTGCCATATACGAGCTTTTTAGGTCCTTGAGGTCCTGTTGTTTACTTGTTGATCTGAATGCTATCAGTGTCTTCTTGAGAAAGTCCTTTCTTGTGCCAATGAGCTTTGTCTCTGTCAGATTCAGGATATCTGGTCTTATGTTGATATCCTTGATCCATCTGGAGTTGAGTTTTATGCAGGTTGATAAATAGAGATCTATTTGAATTCAGTTTGGCATTTAGCCATCCAGTGTATATTTTTGGCTTTGTCAAAATCAGTGGTCCATAGGTGTGTTGGTTTGTCTGGGCCTTCAGTTCAATTTCATTGATTAATGTGTATGTTTTTATGCCAGTATCTTGCTGGGTCTATTACTATAGCTCTGCAGTACAACTTGAAATTTGGGATAGTGGTACTTCTACTAGTTCTTTTGTTTGCATGATTGTTTTAGCTATCCTGGGTGTGTGTGTGTGTGCGTGTGCATATGCGTGTGTGTGTGTGTGTGTGTGTGTGTGT
>JADRCC010418872.1:0-10504 GCA_019843855.1 Hylomyscus alleni
CAAAACAAAAGGAGCAAAAAACAAAAACAAAAAACAAACAAACAAAAAAACAGAAACAGAAACACCTTTCCTCTACAACTTGCTTTGGGTATGGTGACTCATTATACCCATAACTCTAACTAGGACAGCGATCATTACACAAACTTGTAGTTTTCCTGATGCAAGTAGTAATTGGACCTCATTTCCCAAATAAACCTCTGGCTTCAACAAAGGAGCACATTAAATGACCTGGACTTTTGCCATTAAAGTAGCTGCTTTGTTTCTGGATCTCCTAATTGGTTTTAGATATCGCATAAATCTACAGTTGTGAATGGTCTTCTTTTTAAAACTCTTTCTGTTCACCACCGTAACATTACCCAGCCAGTGGATCATCTATGTATTATTATATCATCAAAATATAGAATACTGAGAGTTTATTCATATTCATTTAATCATGTCAAACCTCTGATTTCTCATAACAGAGTTTATATTTTAACTATCAAAAATTACTTCTAAATAGCATTACAAAACTTCCTTTTTCCAACATTCATCAGGATATGGTACATTCCAAAATTAAATAGACTTTGAATAATTAATAGTTTGATTTAAAATATTACTTAAAGCAAACAAGCAAGTAAAACTTAAAAAAAAATTAGTTTACTTTGCCAGTGGTATTTATTTGTTTTTGAATGATATAATATCTACTATGTACTCTTGGATGGCCTGGAATTCACTATGTAGTGCAGGCTGGCCTTGAACTCCCTAAACTATGGTTGGCTTTGTTGTTTTAAATTTTAGTATTATAGGCATGCACCATCACACTTAACAAATGACCTTTTGTTTTAATTCACATAATACAACATAAATAAAATCATGTTTGTTACATTTTATAAATTGCATATGAGATCTTAAATGCACTTAAATGTGCATTGAATTTCATTATCCATGTATAAAAAAGATATTAATCATATTTTTTACAGTTATGTAAAACTTTATACTCATGAACATGCAAAAAAATGTGACAAAATAGGACTTCACAGTCTATTACTCATCCCTCAACCTTCTGTGCTTCGAAACAGCAAAGGATGAGTGAGACATCAATTATTGATTTGCAATTTTACATGATATACTCAAAGTCCCATATTAATAAAATTTTTGTAAATGATTTACATATCTGTATATGCCTACATAAATGTATATTTACGCAAACATTTAAATGTAGTTTTATGTAGGAAAATGTTTAAGAATTATTACAGAATTGGCTTAGGCAACAAATCAATTTAAATTGAAGCATAAATATACTCGATTTCAAATGAAACGCAATTTATGTTTGCTTCCCTAGAAGCATTTTTAGATGGTTCTTGTTTATCATTTGAATTTTCCTGAGGCAGGTTGTCCTTGCAGAGGGAGCTTGAAAAACTAGTAAACCAGGTTTTGTCTGTGCCAAGTAACTCAAGGGGAGTTATTGATTATTAAATGTCTTATGGTATGTTCAAAGGCTGCAATGAATAGAAAATTTAACTAAAAGTAAGTTCCTTATTTTAAAATGTATCTCATATTGGGTTCTTAAAGATTTGAGACCACAACCAAAATCAATGCAGCCTCTTCATGGGGAAAATTGGTTAGACAGAAATTGAAGGCAAGCTTCAATGATATGATTAATAAAGTAAAATTTAAATAAGGAGGAACTTGTCTAGGTGCTTCTCATAGAAAAAATATTCGCATCTGTTTCACTGGAAAGAGTACATTGTCATTGAAAGTGGAAAAGCTATTTGAGGGCTCATTTGGACTGTCTTGAACTGATATTTATGAAAACCCTTTTTCCAATATTTCTCATCATTTTCACATGGTGTTAGAATAAACTGTCAGATTTCTTTGTTCCTTGAGTGGATTTATTCACACACTAACATAAATAAATGTAAATGTTCATTTCTAAAGTAGCTTGTGTTTAATAAACATTTTTCAGATAGCTATTTAAGACTATGGTTTTGGACTAAACCCAAAAATGTACAACAAAGCAACTCATAAAATAAAGTGAGAATACTACCTAAGTTAGACTGAACTAGCTGATCACCAGATTTAAATAGAGCAGAACAACCCTACTGATATGATTGTTCATTGACTTCTCCTCAAGATACACTGTAGTTAACATTATACAATGTTCATAGAAAAAACATCACCCTTCCAGCCACACTTCTACAGGGTGATTGAAAAAAATCATAGAACAACCTTCAAAAAGATTGTGATGCATATTTAAATTTCTAAATTTCCTCATCTGTTATGTACACAAATCTTAGTCTGAACTTTGAACAGTACTCCTGTGGTGAGCAATTCTAAGATTTTCGCAAAGACTTGAGCCCCACTTGGATACCTCTAAGCAATGATGGAAGTTTCTTCCCAGTACAGGAGAGCCGAAAATTTTATTTTGAAATTTGTTGAGTTGCAGGCACCTGAAAACCATATTACACACTTCAGTGAAGCCTCACTTTACAATAAAAACTATGTCTCACATTCAATGAGTTATTCTTTGACATAGGATGAAACTAAACATATAACATAAATGGAGAATAGGCAATACTTCACATTGAATGGATAAACTAATACATTATTACCAGTTTGGAAAATAATAATGAAATTCAGAATAAATTACCACATTCATAATGTGTACTACATGCTACACATAATTTCAGATGTAAAATCAAAATACTTGACATGTAAAGAAATATTTCGTGAGTCTGATGAGTGAGAAAATAGCCAAAAATTGACTCCTCATTAGTACAACTAATAGTAAACTGAACCCTACAGAAAATACATCAGTTAATTCAAATACAAATCAATGTAAGTCAGCTACTGAGAATAACCAGGAATGGGTATTGCCAGAAAAGGGCTCAATTGTTTGCATAAAGAACTATTATTAGACAAAAACACACTTGTAAATGTTGAAAAGTGTGTATGGCCTCAATGAACTTTACAAAAATGGGATTTTGCAGGCTGACAAATACAATTCAGAATTCTTTGGAGTCATTAGCATAGCCTAAATAGGTTTAGTGCTTGAAAATCTGAAGTCTCAAGAAGAAATGAATGACAAATAAATTGATCATAAGTTGGAGTAATCAATAAATCACAGCACTGTAGCACTCACACTTGCCTCACCAGGCCCTGCATCAAATCATCTTATAACAAAAGACAGTAAAAACATCCTCTTTGGATGAACAGAGAAAATATGTCTATAATGAGTCCAAGATCAGGTCCATGAAGCTATCAAAGTTTATAAATACTAAACTTTATATCTCATATAAATAGTTTAGTATTTATATAAATAGTAAACTTTATATTTACTAAATCAGTAAATCAAAATAAAACATCAGAGAAATTTAGCATGTTCTATTAGAGGAATTTTACTTTCTTTCTTTGTTTTTGTTGTTGTTGTTTTTGTTTGTTTGTTTGTTTGTTTTCAAGACAGGGTTTCTCTGTGTAGCTGTGGCTGGCCTGGAACTAACTCTGTAGACCAGGCTGGCCTCAAACTCAGAAATCTACCTGCCTCTGCCTCCCAAGTGCTGGGATTAAAGATGTGTATTACTACTGCCTGGCAGGGGATTTTTTTTTTTTTTTTTTTAATACTCAGGGTTTCAGAAACTTTTCATTCCTGTATGCAATACAAATGATTTTTCTTTCCTTTAACTCCTCTTTTATACTAGCTACTCCTTCCAGCATGGTCAAAAGTTATAGGAATGAACTACCTCCTAATGTCAAGGGAAGATACTTCAGAAAGGGCTATCTGCATAAAAACATTCAAACATAAAACCCGTGACTCTAAATCTATATCCTCATAACCAACAGCTAAAATAAAGCCAAATTAATAATAATAATAATAATAATAATAATAATAATAATAATAACTATCCCACACTCATGTAAGATAAAATAACCCTAAGTAAGGTCACATAAAAATGTCTAATGAATTTAGGAAATAAATGAGAAGCATGCTTAATTCAGAACTATATAAAGTGACTATGAAAGCTAGCTTGTAGAAGTGCCTCTGTTAGAAGCAGCTCTGCACTGGTCATTGCAAACATTCCAATTTCCAGACTCTGAATTGGTGCAAGACAAGATATCCTCACAGAGAAGGAATAATTACTGGAGCCCTGGCTTCAGTATGAAGAGGCTGTTTAGAAGACTTCCTGAGTCTTCTGGAAAAAAGATTACTACCATATGCAGCTATTAGTATGAGCCAGAATTCACTAATGAATATTATAATATATTTTGCACTCAACAAACATCAGCTATGTTTCATTGAAATGGAACATATTAATTTCTTTTAGATTTTCCATGTATAAGTTTACCAAAATGTGAGAGTGAGAAATAAAGCTTAACTCATATTTTACATGAAATTTTATATACTCAGTGGTGGTGGGGACCTTATTTCAAGAGATTTGAAAATGACAAAAAGGGAGAATATATTAGTAATTAAAATTATTTGTTAAATTTGAGCAATAGTACACTTTTAGAACTTAGTGAACAAGAAACATTGTTCATAGTCAAAAAATGAGGCATACAAGAGAAGGATGGTTCAGTAGCTAGACCACTAGCTGCTTTTTCACAGGATCTTGATTTTAATTTCCAGCAGGTCTCTGCTGCCTGCAGCTCTAGTTTTAGGAATCTGATGCTGTCTAAAGCCACATGCATATACATGGCATCACCTTACAAATAAAAATGCACACATAAGTAAAAATAAGAGCATATCTTCAAAAAATTGTAATTGGACAACCTTGACCAGTCTGTGACACAGTATAGTGGGGACTGAGGGAAGCAAATCAAGGAATGACTACCACAAAGATAGCAACAGTGGGCACAAGACTCCAACCAAAGGCATAGTAGAAGTGTTTTACAGATTTACTTAATGTTTACTTTTAATAAATCTACATTTAGCACATTGGGTTGTATATTACAACAGGTGGAATCCATGTCTTATATATTCTGTCTCAAAGTGGTTAAAACTACTCCGTGGAAAGTTAAGAAAATTCAGTAATGTCTCAGCTAATGTTTAGAAGAAGCCAAACTGGAAGTATACAAACACAAGGGAAGAGATAAAAACTGCCATTATTTGTAGAAGATACTATCACCTAAATAGTTAGCCAAGAGAACAACGAAAGCAATCAGAAAATTTTCTCAGCACGAGACCATCATATAAAACATATTATCTTCCACAAATACCATCAGTCACCGGTAAGAACACATAATGGAAAACTTTTCAGTCACAATGTCCTCAAAAAAAATGATAAGATCTAAGATGAAATAAGAAAAAACATAAGAAGTTGAAAGCTGTACACAACACAGAAAAAGACATGGTAGGTCAAGAATGCTATTAACTGCCCAGCTAAATGATTCACCAGTAAGAACGTTTGTATTGACCAAAACTAATCTGATTAAAAAAAAAAAAAAAAGACTTTCAAATGAAGTAACGCAAGCCAATAATTAAAGCTCAAAAAAAGAAAATTTTCTCAGGAATTTTGGCTACAATAATAATAAAACAAACAAAAATACTATTAGGTATTTCTATTATATCAACAATAAGTTATAGTAATTAAAACATACTGCTACAACTTTATTTAAGGCTTCAAATAAATTCCTTTCCCAGAAAATTATCCTATCAATAACTATACTCCAAGAATTTTAAATTTTGGAAAATACTTTAAGATAATCCTCAAAAAGGTTTATGTGTGTATGTTGTGTGTGTATATTGTGTGTTGCATGAGGTACATATATCTACTGCATGCACTGAGTAAGTAAGTGTATGTATATATCCATGTTTACACATGCAAAGCCAGATAGTTTGTATCTTAGCCTACTGTTCTCAGCCTCACTGCCCTGCAGCAGTGTGCTATTGAACAAAAACTAACCAATTAGAGCTTGAAAGACTGTCCAGTGAGTTATTGTGATCTGCCTACCTCCTGCCACCAATGCTGGGGTTATTATCTCACACAGACACCCTCCGTTTTTATGAATCCTAGGGATTCAAACACAGAATGTAATCCTGTCAGGTCAAGTACGGTTATGCCAAATTAAGCCCCTTTTTAATAATCTCATTTTCAAACATGTTTGCCCAAATTTACAGACTCAGTCAACTATATGATACTAAGATAGTAATTTTACTGAATACTAGAAACGTCATAATCAGAGATTCAAAGGACATAACAAAACAATTTGCACACTAGTATGATATACAGCTTAAAGTCACACACCTCTAGTTCTAGTCCTTGAGAAAAAGGGTGTGATGGTGACGGACTAAAAGGCAACTGGGTCATCCCAATTTCTTGTCTTTACATTTCATAGTCATAGACTGGTGAGATCACTCCATAAGTAAAGATGTTTGCTTGCAAACCTGATGACCTGATTTTTATCACCTAAACCAGATGGTGGAATAGTAGAATGAAAGGAATAAGCCTATACATTGTCCTCTGAACTTCATATGTATAATGTGACTTGTGTGCTCACACATATGCACACAAAATTAATAAATAAATACTTTATAATTGAAAATAAAGAAATATTGAATAATCATGGTTACATGGCTGTGAATATGATCAGATTTCATGTATATATATCCCCTGCATCAAAATTTTAGTTTTAGCACCATAGAGTATATGATTCTTGGTTAGTTATCTAATTTTCTCTCTGTACTTGAGATTCATTAAATGATACATACAAAAGTTTTTATGATGTTAAATGGCTTCTATATGTAAGACTCTTTAGAAATCACAGGAGCATAAAGTTCTTAATTTGACTATTATAAATTTTCTTTATTATATGAAGAAAGCATATAAAATAATAAATGAATCATTTTACATGCCCACGTTTTAATATTTAATTTTATTTGCTGATATACACAAAGTATTCATATGTATATACATGTATGTAGTAGACTGAGTCAAAGAAAATAGTTTAAGTAAATACATTGGTACATCATGAGAGAAACATGTTGAAAATTGTAATGGTGGCATTAATCTCAATACTTACAGGGGTAAGGAAGAAGGGAGAGAATCATGAAAACTTTGTGGCTGACCTGAGCTATGCACAGCCTTAGTCAGGTATAGAGCATGGATTTAAGGATCCACTGAAATGTAGAAACTACATTGACAGCCCTGTTTCACTCAGGATTTATGAAGAATTATGCAAGGTAAGTATTGAATATGATTTTATACCAGATGCACAAGTGTTTGAGTACTTGTTTCTCACTGAATGGAGCTATTTGAGAATAACTTTGGAAATTTTAAATTGTATTGCCTAGAAGGACGAAATAGGACACTAGACAGTGGGTCCAAATGGCTTAATCTCTAGCCTGAGTCCCTCTGCTTCTTGTTTCATGGATATAAAATACTGCATCTTAAATTGCCACACCTTAATCAAAAGTATGGCCTATGTATCCTAAAGCTTGATCCAATATGAATACCTCCTTCTTTAAATTGTAGATGAATCCCATATTAAACATGAAGAAGATAGCAGAATAAAGATAAAGTAAAAGTCACAGGGCAATAAAGAGTACCCAGTTACGTTAATAAAAAATGTCCTTTTTATTCAACCTACGTTTCCCGAAGTAGTGTGAAGAAGACTAAGTAACATGGGAAGTAATCCTGATCAAAGATTTCATAGCAATTAATTACATTCAAAAGCTGAAACAAGTATTTCTAGGAACCATATGAAATAAAGAAAACTTAGAAACATCTCTATGAAACATTCAGTCATGCTGTGTTTCTATGGATACCTCTAGAAGCTTCTCAGGAGGCATAGGAAGGCCAGAGGCTTGATTCTAGCAAAGAAGTCTGATTGAGAAATTCATTGAGTGTGTATCCCAGATTTCTGGAAATCTCCAAGCACACTAAATATATCTGTGTATTTGATTATAAAATTAAAATTCAATGAAGGTAGAGTAGTGAAATATTAGTCTGCATTTACCCTGGTTTGAATGTGTCTTGATGCTTATGGCTACTACCCTCCTATCACACTTCATTTTGTTTTAATATTATCTAAATTCTCACAGTTTTATAAATTATTCTAATTTAGTTTCAAATTTGGAATATAATAAATAATTCAGTTTTTCAATTGCCAAAGTCAAGGTATGAAGCACTGTTCCTATCTTAAACACCTAGTAAGTCACATTAAATAAGCTAATCTTCATTTGGCCTACTTCCATAAATTAATATATTAATTGAGTCAATGTCTTATTATTTACTATGTAGTTTCAGGTGACTTTGAATTTATGGTCATTCATTCTAGTATCAGGATTTGAGGATATTCCACAATGATGGTTTACATTTTCACTAAATCTATTTTTAAATAATTCCACATTCTTACGGAGGCACAGAGGTTTATTTAAGGTAGATGCTGTTCAATCTCCTACAGAAGATGATTAAACACATAATTTTACTTAATTTAAATATTTTAAGTATGTCTTCTTATGTTTGGTGGAAAATCATATTCCAACTGAAAAATATTATGTATTTCAACTAGATACACTTTTTATAAATTACTTTTATGTTGGAAATACCCCACATTACATTCAAGATATGAAAGTACCTGAGACCCTTGATGACAAGGAGGAAAAACCTGTAGGGAACACAGTGTTTCAGAGTGTGAGCCTATGGCCCCTTGTGGGCCCAAATATGAATACTGAGAGGCCCCAAGGTCTGCTTCTTTGGTGCAAGCACCTCATGATATTATTTCTGCAATAATTCTTAGTACTTATTATTTTTAACTACTTCCTTTTCCTTCTCTTTCTTTCTTCCTTGATTAAACTGGTATTTAGTGGCCTAGCAAGATCTAGTAGAAGTCTACTTGATAGCCAGAAATTAGATGTTACCAATAATATTAAAGTGAAGGTTATTCATGAATTTAAGAGAAATGTATGTTACAGTCACTCGCTCTAGGTAGAAATGAAAGTAACCTAGAGCTGCAGGCAGAGGTGAATAATTCTGCAGCTGTTCCCCAAGTCTTAGTTTCAATTCTGTATAATAAAAATAGGATATTTTTATCATAAAATTGAGGATGGAATAATATACAGATATTTCCCAGAAAGTTAGCAATGGGTTCCTTGGGTTTAGGGACAATGGTGACAGCCCCTGGGAATTCTCCATACAGGTTGTGTGAGGATGCTTTCATAGACAGACCAATGGGGTTCAAAAATTATGAAGACTGAAGGGTCAGAAGTGTGATGTCATATTTTCCCTTTTATGAAACCATATTGTCTCTGATATGTCTGAAAGATACTGACATTGTAACCACAATACTGCTGCCCCTGACCTCACTGGAGACTGGGGGTGAAGAGGTATAAAAAAATTATGCTTCCTGTAAAACATTTATGTCTGAGATTGTATAGTTCCCTTTTTCTATTTTAAATCTGCATTACTCTGTGTCACAAGAAATTGTTGGCACAGGAAAATAAAGAAGCATTTACCGACCCCCTTATGAAATTTATAACTCAATTTCCTTGTATGATTTTAATAAGTGACTGGGGCTGATTCAAGTTTAAGTGAGCAACCTGACTTCCAAGTTCAAGGTCTCACATGCCAAAAGATCAGCCATTCAGTACTGTATATCAATTGTGTGTTTTCTTATTCACCTACCAGGTATTCCTAGTCTTGTATGACCCCTGACTCTTGTTGAGGCTAGACCCCTGCAATTTTATATTCAAATTATTTGAAGTAATGATAAAATACAAGTACCAGCGATATCAGACATTTTGTTCTTATGTAGAGTGGCTGGTACAGGGGGCATTGGTGCATTTCAGGACATGTAACACAATTTCCTAGTACCACAGCAGATAATCTAACAATATTCCCTTTTCTCACCAAATGCAAGTTGAGAAAAACTCCCAAGAGAGTTGAAGTACATTAACTCATACTGAGAGAAGTATCTACATATCTCTAGACTACAGAACTTTTATTCCCACACATACGCTCCACAGGCCAAATGCAGACAAATGGATGGAACTAGAAAATGTCATGCTGAGTGAGGCGATTCAGTCTCTAAAGGACATGCATGGAATGTCCTCACGGATAAGCAGATAATAGCCACAGAGTACAGGATAAACACTCTGTAATCTAGGGATCCAAAGAACCCAAATAACAAAGAAGGCCCAATGGAGGATGGTTGAATCTTTCTCAGAAGGTGAAATAAAATAGATGTCGGAAGTGGACGAGGAAGGAAACTGAGTGGAGAGGAGACGTAAAGAGGAGAGGAGCAAGGGGATTATATGTACAAAGAGCAGGGGAGAGAGAAGAGAAATTGTCATGAAAAGGATGGGGTAGGGCTTGCCAGAGAATTGGACTGGGGTAGGCCTCAGGGTGGCATTGGGGGTGACTCAAGCTGAAATGTCTAGCTATGCGGGACATTCCCAAGGAACCACTTTTTGTAGCCAGCCAGGACTCCCGGGCAGGACAAAAACCCACCCACAAAACCTTTCACCTCATACATGTCCTGCCTGCAAGATGTACAGGGAAAAGATAGGGCAGAGCTTGAGACAATGGCC
>JADRCC010418886.1:0-13374 GCA_019843855.1 Hylomyscus alleni
TTTTTTTTTTTTTTTTTGAGAAGGAGGTGGCACATGGAGGCATTTCAAATGAAGAACTTTGCTGTCATTGTTTCTTTTAAGCATCATTTCTGGTTTGCAAATTACTTGCCATTTTTACAGACAACTAAGGAAATATGATCCGACTGTATTCTTCTGCTGTCCCCTGTTTGAGCATTTCCATATGGCTAACATCAGCCTGGAGATTTCTTTAGAAACAATTAAAGATCTTGCCAGATAGATGAGAAGAAACCACGTGAGCATGTTCTCTCCTTGCTAGTGACACTTTGTCCCCTCCTGACCTTGGTGTCTCTGACAAATTGCTTTGCCTGCTGAAGCAGGACCTCTCAAAGGCTGGGAAATGACAGCCCTTGTCTGAAGCATCTCTCTTCCCACAACCCAAATTGGGCCTTAAGGAAACAGTAACACAAAGCAGTCTGTCCTGTTTCTATGGCACCCAAGTGACAGCAGTAGGAAGTGAAAACGGCTACCACTCAAGGTAAAAAGAGTTGACAGTAAATTAATAGGATATGGTCCCGCTTAGGAGACCGTGCTACTCAAGTGAAGTTAGGCTCAGGACAGGTAGTATTCATTTGAAATTTTTCATGGCTTATGGTCTCAAAAACTCATTTCTCACTTCTACTGTCACTTGGGGGTAGGAGTAAGCCTGCTTGGCTGCTCCCATTCCAGCTCTGGGGAAAGGAATAGTGGAAATCCCAGTTAGGATTGGGAGATCCAGGAGCCCTGAGGCCAACTTTCAGGAATAGGAGCAGACATGGGGATACGGCATGTAAGTACAGGTGCCTGCAGAGGTCTAGTGTACCTGAACAGACAGTGATCTCCTGAGTGAACTGTCTGTTGGAGGCTGGCTAGGACAGAGGGCATATTAGTGAGGGGTAGGGAGGCAAAGGACCAGCCATGGCCTCTCCATCAGACTGAGCCTATGGATAGGGAGAAGTCATTAGTTAGTGGAGATGTGGCACGCCCTTCTGAACAAACAAGAAGTTTGGAGTATAGGGTTTACGCCCTCATCAAAGTTTTCTTATAAACTCTTTCTGTCCGACAACTGCCCCTTACACAGACACCTGTCTACTTGGAGAGTAATCAATTGAGATGACAAGTATTGGATAGGAATAAGGTTTATGTGAACTGGGGGATGATGGAAAAAAATCCAAGTAAGGGGTCATCCCCTGGGTAATTTCTTTTTATTTTAAATTATACATATATGTGTGTAGGAGGATATGTGCACACACATACAGACACCGCAGAGGCCAGAAGAGAACACTGGGTCTAGATAGAGTCTTCTTGCTTTATATGCCCCACCCCACCCCCCTAGAGGGCAAGGACAGAGATGACAAGACCTGCTGATTCTTGCAAGTCCTCAGTCCTCCACATCTGTCCCCTATGTTGCTTGAGAATGAAAATCAACTTCTAATTTAGAACTCTTTGGGTATCACTACTTTCTAATTTTCTCCTCTGTCAGGATATTACCACCAGGCAAAGATTTATATAGCAATTTTCATCTGAGGGAGATTTTTTTTTTTTTTAGCAGAATGAATACCTCAAATCACCACTGATGATCATAACAGCCCTTCAGATGGGTCAGATGCATTTGCTGCATTGACTCACTCTGAGCATCAAATCCCAGCGGCCACTGGAGCCTCTGCACTAGAGAGGACCAAGGATCAGGAGGTCCAAGAAAACTAGAGCAACCTTACTTTTAAATTAAAAATTTAGAAATCCCAAATGAATGGTTCCCCTTGGGGGAATATGGAACAAGAATTTGTCTTAGCTTCCTTGTTCTGCTTTAAAGTCAGTCCAAAGGGAGCACTGACACGCAACCGTCCCAGTGGGGCTGCATGTCGAATAACCTCACAGGCCCCCAGCCCCTAATCAACCCCTCTGTCTCTGTCTCTATCTCCATCTGTCTCTTTGTCTGTGAGTGTGTATATGTGTATGTGTTTGTAATGTGTATGATACATGTGAGGTCATGTGTATGCAGGGGCTTGCCTTTGATTGATTCCCACCTTGTTTTTCCAGACAGAAACTCTCACTGGACCCGGAGCTCACTGATTAGACTTGTCTAGCTGGCCAAAGAACATCAAACATCCCTTTATCTCCAGTCCTGAAGTGGAAGCTTCTAGTTTCTTTGTGTTACCCACTTATGTCAAATGATGGTTTGCTGGGGCACACAGGATGTCTTGCTAAAGCAGACCCATGAAAGACTGCTTTCCTGAAGCAGACACAGGTTGAAAGGATGTTTGGATATAGCAGACACGTGAAAGGATGCTTGATAAAAGAGTACAAACGTGACCCCACAGACAGTTGGAGATGAGCACTGAGCCCTGGTTTGGTGTGCTCTGCCTTGCTATTCTTCACTAACAACACACATGTATCGGTTCACCTTAAATAGAACTGTTGAGCTCAACTGGTGATAATGCCAACATTAAGAGAAAATCGCCCAAGAACAGCTTGTGAGGTTCCTGTGGCAACTTGCAGCTTCCGTGGCCTAGCCTCAGGCCAGTTGGCAAATCTAGCCATTTCTTCAGGTTTGAATTATAGCTGCTGGTTTGGGCCTGACATCTGCCTGCCTAGAGGGCTGGTTAGCAGTTGCTGAGTCATATTTGGAGTTTGCTATGTGACTGAATTGCAGAAAAAGATCAAGCTCACCCCCAAAGAACTATGGCTGTTCAGGTCCACTTCCCCCATATCCTAATAACTTTTCTCTTTCACTACTTCTGCTGGGTGGTGGGCTAGAAGAGAGATAAAACCCTTATTAAAAGTAGGTTGAAAAAAAATTATGCCTACCACTCCTTCTATATGGAAATTAGAGATGTGTGCCACCCTGCCCAGCTTTTTATGTGACAGCTAGGGATCTGAACCCAGGTCCTCATGTTTGTACGACAATCACTTTTACCAACCAGAGTCATCTCCTTAGCATCGCCCCGCCCCCCACCAGCCCCAATTTTATCAGTCAGAATGAGTTTGTTTTTGTTGCTACCACAAACAGTTCTCAGAATCTTGGTGTGTTATGTCATCACAGGCTGCTTCTTCCTAGCTGAGGTGAGGACACACTTTGGCATGTTTGAGTGATGTTCTCTGCTCCATGGAAGCCCCATTTGAGTACTTAGGCTGATGTTTCCAGCCTGACAGCAACACGGAAAGGATGGGAATGGTTGCAAAGGTACTGCTCCAAGGTGACCTCACCACCGGCCCCCCGGCTGTCAGATAGACAGACAGACACAGACACACACACAGACACAGACACAGACACACAGACACACAGACACACAGACACACACACACACACCCTTCTCCTCACCTTTCATTGGCTAGAGCATGTCATAGCTACACTTAACTTCCCCAAACTCAAAGCGACACTGGCACTGAGTATCAAAGAGGTGAAGGTGGCAATATTTACCACACCTGTTGTGGTACCCAAGCTTTGAATACCCTCCACCTTTGTTCTGGTTTATCAGACTGGCTGTCAGCTTTTAGAACACGATGTAATGGTATTTCACTTGGTCTCGTCTAACTTGGCAGCATCCCTAATATCATCTGAGATCTGTGGGTTGGAGCTAAGCTCATCAACAGGAGCTATTTTTTTTTCCCTCCCAGCTCTGGCTTTCTCTAAAACAGTGCCTTTGGTGTTGTCAAAAGTGAGCCTGTTTTTCCTCCTGTGTTTTCTGCCTTTCCCAGCCCCCACCTGGGTCTAATTGTGAAGAGCATCTGCATGTTTTAAAGGCTCATTATGTAAATGTATCAGAGTCCATATCCATCAACAGATAATTAAGAAGACTATATACATATTTATGAGATAGCTTAATATTGCTTTAATGAGGAGGTTTACTAGAAATATCAAATCAAGGAGGCAAAAAAAGAAAAAAAAATCATCGGAACAAAAACCGCTTTCATCAGTTCTCGGTAGTTCTGAGCTGTCAGAACACTCAAAGGCTTGTCAGAACTCAGATTTCCGATTAGCCTACCATACATGGTAAGAAGCCGCTAGGAAGATGGTAGAGAAATTCGCTCCAGACTTCTTTGAAAGCAAAGCTTTCTTGTTTCAAACCAGAGACTTCTCAAGGAGCTGTCCACACCTGGGAAAGCTACAAGTCTCATAGGGTAGTCTCTAGCTGGTGCCAAAAAGAGGGGAAGGTGCGGCTCTTTCTCAAGCAGGCAAAACCCTGCAGGCACGTGCCTTAGGAGAGAAGAAGAGGTGTGGCCTGGACTCCTGGATGCCTCTTGTTCCTGTGCCAGGACACAGACAGGAGCTATTGGCATGGTTAAGAGCTCAGCCTTCCCTTGCCTTGTGGGCCAGGCATCTCTGTGCAGCACACAGCATGTATCTAGCCATGTCTAGAAACTCCCTGTGTTCTCACTGGGAGCTAGCCTAAGACCACAGGAACAGTGCTATACCCTCATGATATCCAGCACCTGGTCCCTTCCATTGGCCTACTAATCTGCTTAACCCCCGAGGGGCACCTCTGCATCCACCATTCTATAGGCCAGTCTTTGGTCACCATGTGTCACCAAAATACAAAGAGATCTGGAAAACACGGGCTTGCTATATGGTCAGGAACAAAGAGAAGCTAGGTTTGTTCATCACATAGCCTTGTCTCTGGAATAGTCTGCCTCTTTGTCCTCCCATCATCATGTCAACTGGGAAAACCCAAAGACCCTCTGGGTAATTTAAATAGCTCAGAGTCAAGGACCTCCGTGGGTTGGCCAGAACTCACCACTGAATTTAGACTGGCTTCTTCTGGTTTAGAGACCTGTGAACTAGGAACACAGATTATCGATTATCATCTGTGATGGATTATATCACAGGTGATAATCCCTTGGCCCAGGGACTATTAGGAAGTGTGGCCTTGCTGGAGTGGGTGTGGCCTTGTTGGAGTGGGTGTGGCCTGTTGGAGTGGGTGAGGCCTTGTTGGACTGGGTGTATCACTATGGATGTGGACTTAAGACCCTTATCCTAGCTGCCTGGATGTCAGTCTTCCACTATCAGCCTTCAGATGAAGATGTTGAACTCTCAGCTCTGCCTGCACCATGCCTGTCTGGACGCTGCCATACTCCCACCTTGATGATAATGGGCTGAACCTCTGAACCTATAAACCAGCCCCAATTAAATATAAGAGTTGTCCTTATAAGAGTTGCCTTGGTCGTGGTGTCTGCTCACAGCAGTCAAACTCTAAGACATTACTCATCATGACCTATACACACTGCTGAAGCGAAGTGGCTAGCCCAAACTAAAGCTCCCATTCAAACACGGGAGTCATAGAGGAAGCAACCCTTGTCCACAGCAGTTCTGAAATGCTGGCTTCTGGGGGAAATTCCTTGATTTTGTCCAGGGCATGTTCCTGAGACACTGCCCTGCCTGCCAATCTTTGTGAGTCTAAACCAGCACGCAGATGATGATACCTCTGGGAGCGTGCCACGGCTTTGGGACCCTTGTCTTCTCCCTAGAGCAGAGTTACAGGTCTAAGGTAGGTTTTATGACATCAACAAGCCAATGTTCCAAATGTTCCATTTACATTTAAATTCATGCTTGTGGTTTCTTTGGCTTAAACAATTCCCTAGCATTGAGCTGGTACTGTATCAGGAGACTCTCTCTCTCTCTCTCTCTCTCTCTCTCTCTTTCTCTCTCTCTTTCTCTCTCTCTCTCACCCACCCACCCTTCCCCCTTCACATTTTTCCACAACCCATGCCCCAGAATTCATTCACATGGTCCATTTAACTGCACCAAAGTCTGGAAAATACAATCTCGTTTGTGTGCTCACAAAGGAAAAGAATCAGGGTTCAAATGCCTGTCATCCTTTCTTCCCCGCACAGACGGCTATGGCCTAGGAGGTGGATTATCCTGACCAGCAACCCACTAAAAAGAGATCTCGGGAGTGAGGTAAAGCCTTTCTAAAACAAAAAGTGGGTATTGTTTCCAGAAGAAAATAAGATCTGACATTGACAAAAGAGAATATCCTAACTAAGATAGAGGGCTTCAGTTGCCTCCACAATAAAAGGGAACCAATACCAGAATTTCCTTCTTAGATTGTCACAAACTTCTATCAGACAATGCTGGCCAAGCACTTTGTGCAATGTCATGTAAGAAAAACTACTAGAATATCTCAGAATGGACAAGTCATGTGAGGCTCAGCCCATAAACTCACCTATGTAATAAATTCATCTTTCCATATTGGAACTTCACAGCATTAAGCCCATCCCTCCTGACGACAGAAACTGTGTCTCAATCCATTCTCAGACAACGTCTACAAGGAAAATCCAGCTTTAAGTATAAGGGCAGAGGGGAGATGTCTTCTGGCCTTTTTTTGCTACTCCCTGCCCATTGAGGTAGCCTTGGCTACTATTTGGGTCCCTGGTTTGTGTGGATTGTATCTTGTTCCCACTACTAACCATCTACAGGCCTGCAAATACCACGTGCCATATCTGGATGATTCCAAAGTACACAGGAAGCACGCTTCATATTTCTCCGATCATTCTCAAACATCAGAATCCTCACTGAGGCAGCCTTTGCTCTTTGTGTCTTGACTTGTTTCACTGATAGGCCTTCTGCTCTCAGACCTCATTGGTCTAGGGATCCAGGATCCTTCCTAGGCCCTGACAATGCAGCTCAAGTGTGTTCTGTTTTTTGGATCCCCAGTGCTACCTGAGTATTCCTTCATTTAAATTCAACCACACACTTCCCCAAGACTCTGTTGAAGAAGAACGTTCTCACAGCCCTCAAAGACAGTGCTGTCCAGTCCTATAGATAGATACTGGCTGTCTTAGTCGGGGTTTCTATTCCTGTACAAACATCATGACCAAGAAGCAAGTTGGGGAGGAAAGGGTTTATTCAGCTTACATTTCCACATTGCTGTTGATCACCAGAGGAAGTCAGGACTGGAACTCAAGCAGGTCAGGAAGCAGGAGCTGATGCAGAGGCCATGGAGAGATGTTCCTTGCTGGCTTGCTTTCCCTGGCTTGCTCAGCCTGCTCTCTTATAGAACCCAAGACTTCTAGCCCAGGGATGACACCACCCACAAGGGACCCTACCCCCTTGATCACTAATTGAGAAAATGCCCCACAGCTGGATCTCATGGAGGCACTTCCCCCACTGAAGCTCCCTTCTCTGTGATAACTCCAGCCTGTGTCAAGTTGACACACAAAGCCAGTCAGTACACTGGCCAGATTCAAAGGTGAAGGAAGTGAAAGTTGTACTTTTATTAAATTGTACTGGGCATATTTCAAGGGCTCCTTAGTCAGGTGGGCAGAGGCTAGGTAGCATTCTAAAGATAACTTGTATTGTGGACCATTTCCACGCCCAGAGAATGCTATTGGATGGTGCTGGTCTAAGGGTGCTGCTTTTCTAAAGAGCATGGCTCTGCTCCTGTTCCCCTCAGAATCCTTACTGACCTGAGGAAGAGGGCTGGCTTTCACGTGGTCTTCAAATCTTATGGACATCCTGCCTCATGCTTCGTACTTAGGTTTAGGAACTCACAAGCCAAGGAGCAACACGTGTGTTTTCTATGCTGTACTGGGTCAGTAGACACACCAAGAGTGGTATGTCTTCATTGTAAGTAGAGGGACTTATCATTCCTATTTGCTAGGCCAAGAGGATTTGTGGGACAAGGAAGCTATGTGGGAAGTCCCAGACAACTGTACAAGTCAGTCACCCTAGCCACAGAGAAGCACAGCTTACCAATGTCCACTGAGGGAGAGATCTATTTTTATTTTTTAAAATGTACCTCACTTCTGTAGCCATTATTAATTTGACAAAAGTCACTCATTAACCTCCTAAATTAGACTCAGATATTTCTTCTCCCCCCCCCCTCTGGAGCACTGTTTCTCAACCTTCCTAATGTTGGGAGCCTTTAATACAACTCCACATGTTGTGGTGACCCCAACCATAAAACTATTTCATTGTTAGCTGGGCGTTGGTGGCACACACCTTTAATCCCAGCACTTGGGAGGCAGAGGCAGGGAGATTTCTGAGTTCGAGGCCAGTCTGGTCTACAGAGTGAGTTCCAGGACAGCCAGAGCTATACAGGGAAACCCTGTCTCGAAAATCCAAAAAAAACCAAACCAAACCAAAACAAAAACAAAAAAACAAAAAAACAAAAAAAAAACCCAAAACTATTTCATTGTTACCTCATAGTTGTGATTTTGCTAGCATTATGAATCATAATGTAAATATCTGACATGCAGAATATCTGAGATGAAACTCCCAAGGAGGTTGAAAGCCACAGGTTGAGGACCACGAGGTTAGAAGTTTCCCTGGATCTCACTCTTTCATACCCTTCCCTTCTAGCCCTGTGAGTTCCAGAAGCTTGGTTTGGTTCTGCCTGATGTTAATAGTGCAGGGTTCACATCATGTTCCTGTCTCACCCTCACCAGGGGAACAGTTGGAGTGTCAGACATTTCTCCCTTCTCTTGGGGAAAAATGATTAGTCCTGAGATCAGACAGTGAGCTCTATGTAGGGCTTTGCTGGACACACACAGCAAGGGCTCATCCACAGGACCCCTGTGGACATTGACTTCAGCCCTTCCATGTGTTGTTAATAGCTGCCTTTTGTTTTATTTCTAACTGACATAGCGCCAGGTTCAAAGGGAAAGGTGACTCCAGTCACCTTCCAGTGACAGCTGTCACCCCCCTGTGGACTATCCCTCATCCCTACTCAGTCCTCTCCCTGACATCTCTCTGTCCTGGATGCTTAAGTGCATGAGCCACCTAAAAATATCTGTAGAGAAGCAGAGATGAAGGAGAGAAAATGAACTGTTCGTGAGGAAGACAAATGGTCCCTTGGAAGGTCCTTGTCTAATAACCACCACCCATGAACACGACTCCCACTGGCCTGCTCCTGCGATAGACACCCTACCACTAACTTTGGCTATGGCAAGTACAGCCTCCTCCAGGAAGCCACTCACGATTTACGTTGGTCAAACCTTCGTCTCAACTGCCAACCTCATGGAAGTTTTCTGTCTTCCCAACCAGACTTGACTCACACTCTTTGGATGGAAGAACTAAATGCACAGGAGATTCTAGGGCCCGAGTCTATGGCCCTGTGAATGCTAGGCAACACTCTACCATCAGTGACTATACATGAGCTACATCCCCAGCACTTGTTATCGTGAAACAGAAGCTCTCCAGGTTGCCCAGCCTAGCCTTGACCTTCTCCTCTAGCCCAGGAACTTGTGATCCTTGTGTTCATTGCAGAAGCAGAAGGGTGCAGCACGTGGTCCTGCCTGGCTTCTGTCACTCAGAGGATTTGTCAAGATTCATCTACATTATAGTCTCATGGACCCTGGTTCCTGTTTCCTTTTCTGTCCAAATAATGTCCCATTGTATGAACATGCCAACTTCTACTTTCCCAGTCATTAGTTGCTATACATTTGGGCTGTGCCTGCTGTCGGCTATCATGAATAACGCCACTATGAATATTCATGCACGAATTTCATGTGCACATATGCTTGGCTATATGCCCAGCAGTATAATTGCTGGCTCATACAGCATCTCTAAGTTTTTGAAGAACTACTAGACTTTTCCACAGTGGCTTTACCATTGTACATTCCCAGCAGCAGTCTGGAAGGGTTCTGGTTTCTTTTCCAATGGTTGTTATTGCCGGCCTGTTTTTTTGGGGTTTTTTTTGGGGGGGGTTGTTTGTTTGGTTGGTTGGTTGGTTTTTTTGAGACAGGGTTTCTCTATGTAGTCCTGGCTGTCCTGGAACTCACTCTGTAGACCAGGCTGGCCTTGAACTCAGAAATCTGCCTGTCTCTGCCTCCCAAGTGCTGGGATTAAAGGCGTGCGCCACCACTGCCCAGCTATTGCCAGCCTTTTATTGAAACCATCCTAGCAGCTGTACAGGAGTATCTTCTTGGTGTTTTGATTTGCAAGTCTCTGGTGGCTAGTGAGGGGCTTTCTTATGCTCCTTGGAGTTTTGGATTCTTTTCTATAATGTCCATGAGACAGAGATAGAGGTACCTGCCTCTTGGTCCCTGCTAGATGGTCAGCTCCCAGGAGGCCTGGTGCAAACCATACCCTCTTAGTGATTTCCCAGTGCCAGCTCTATTTATGTCAATCACCATAAATCAAATAATGAGTTGCCAAACCTCCTAGCTAGTTCTAATCTGGATGGAGAAACAACAGCGGGAGCCAGCAATGTGATTGACAGGCCCTTCGTCTGACATCACAAGACACGGAAATCAGCTAAACCCAGATACGCCATTCAAGCCAAAGCTACCATTCAAAACCAGGTTTAATGCTCTTGACATCGGGTCACTGGAGAAGAGCTAGCAACTGGAGAACTAGTATTAGACCTACAAGTTACACAGACTAGTTCATTGAACCGTCCCAGCTCTCTGAGACAGGGATGGTTGCATTTTACCATTTTGCAGATCAAGGAAACAAATGAAGGACAGGTTGATAATTATATCTAGACCTACTCAACAGAAGGAAGTGCTGCCCACATCGAATTGAGGTTGCCCAGTGCCAGGCTGGACTGTAATGAACATGGGGTGAATAAATGAATAACATTTAAAAATCCCACAGGGGAGCCAACTTCTACAGAAAGCCAACTTTCTAGAAGACCAGAGCCTTACGGGGAGGAGGCTATCTCTATGAGGGACATCTCAACCCTGACAAAAACTACAACTTCTCATATGGGTCTTGGAAAATTCAATGGCCTGGGATTTTATTTAGTTTCATTCTTTTAAAGATTTATCCTGGGAGGTGGTGGCACACGCCTTTAATTCCAGCACTCAGGAGGCAGAGGCAGGCAGATCTCTGTGAGTTGGCGCAGTCTGATCTAGAGAGAAAGAGAGGAGGAGGGGGAGGGGGAAGGAGAAGGGAAGAGAGAGAGCCGGGAAGAGGGGGAGGGGGAGGGAGTTTCAGGACAGCTAGGACTACACAGAGAAACCCTGTCTTTAAAAAATGCTTTTAAAATAAGATTCATTTATTTTTATTTTATGTATATGAGTGTTTTACCTGTGTGCACATATATGTGGGCTGTTTGCATTCCTGGCGCCCATGTTTGTTAGGAGAGGACACTGGATCCCCTGGACTGGAGTTACAGGTGGTTGTGAGCCACCATGTGGGTGCTGGGAACCAAACCTAGATCCTCCACAAGATCAACAATTGTTCTTAGCCCCTGAGCCATCTCTTCAGTCCTGGGCTTGGGTTTTGGTTTTTTTTGTTTTTGTTTTTGTTTTTTAACAGACACAAATCCTGAGCCTAAATACTGTGGGTAGAAATGGAAACAGATGCATGGTACTGCAGGCGTGGGTCATCACGTGTTCCTCAGGCCTTGTGGGGATGCAGGTGTGGGTCATCACATGTTCCTCAGACCTCATGGGGATGCAGGTGTGGTTCATCACGTGTTCCTCAGGCCTTGTGGGGATGCAGGTGTGGGTCATCACCTGTTCCTCAGGCCTTGTGGGGATACAGGAGTGGGTCATCACGTGTTCCTCAGACCTCATGGGGATGCAGGTGTGGGTCATCACGTGTTCCTCAGACCTCATGAGGATGCAGGTGTGGGTCATCACGTGTTCCTCAGGCCTTGTGGGGATGCAGGTGTGGGTCATTACGTGTTCCTCAGGCCTTGTGGGAATGTATTGGCAGTGAGGTAGGAAAAAGAAAAAGGGTCTTGATGGCTCTGAACCAAGCTATTTATTATTTGAGGTTTAAGATTAAGATTAATTTAGGATTAAAGTGGGTGAAGAGAAACCCTTCAGTATACCCTGCCAGTGCAGCATTGTGCACCCTCTGATTCCATGTGAGTTATTCACAAAGTAACACATTTCTCTGAGAAGGGCAGATGGCTTAGTGAGCTAAAGTGGGGCTGGATGTCTTGGCCGGATGCTCTTGTACCCTGAACAACTCTGTGTAAGATTCCCTGAACCATCACCCTGAATTCCAAAGAGCCAGTAATCTCCTTTTAATGGCTACAGAGTCTGAGGCTGGTGAATAGAGGAATCTTGGCAATCAAGGAGCAGCTCGCCATAAATCTAAAACTGGGTTGCCAAAAGTTCCCTGCTCCAGATGAAGAAACAACCACAGGAGCCAGCATCAAATGACTCCAGAGGACCTTTGTCTGGCACCAGGAGATGGAGAAGCCAGCAAAAGCCAGACATACAGCTCAAGCCAAAGCCACCATTCAAAAGCAGACTCATTCATCTTGACATCAGGGTCTGATTCAGAGAGCCAGGATGCTTTGCAGCCTTGAAATAGAACAGAGCAAGAAAGGAATGGGAGCACTGCTGCTGGGGAGCGCTGCTGTTCAGGAGGACTGAAGATCGGGAGCACTGCTGCTGGGGAGCACTGCTGTTCAGGAGGACTGAAGATCAGGAGCACTGCTGCTGGGGAGCACTGCTGTTCAGGAGGACTGAAGATCGGGAGCACGGCAGCTGGGGAGCACAAGCAGCTTGGTCACTAGACCAAGGGCATCCCCTGCACTTTATACTATTTCATAGGCAGATGACAGAGTCGCCTGAGACACTGGGACTGCCGTCACAGATGGAGGAGCAGTGTTGGGAGAGGATAAAAGGATGGCATTCCATGGGCAGAAAGAAAGGAAACATAGCACAGGCAATCCATGAGCATGGCACAAGAGTAATCACACTGGTAAGTATTCCTGGTGCTAAGTGTACGGATAAGACCACTGGGCTTCTAAGTGTGGACTAAGGCTCTCCCTTACGCCATCCCACTTTCATTATTAAGTAACACCACAGTGCTTGGAGATGGTAAATACTCATGGGAACATCTTGAAGGGTTCTGAGGAATGAAACTTTAGCAAGGATCCTCTAACTCCTACCCAATAGTGGAGCTGGGTCTGGAGTTCTGTAATCTGTAATCTCCAAAGCCCAAAGCCTCAAGCATGAAGCAAGATATAATATTCCCATAAAGACCATTAGTAGTTAAAGACGTAGTGTAGAGGAATTTTGGATCACCTATGTGTCTTTGACGTCATAATGGGTCTTTGAAATCATAAGCATATATGTTCTTGCCCATCTGTGCATCAACACATACACACACATGTATTCAAGGGACTATACTCTTTTTTTTTTTTTTTTTTTTTTTGGTTTTTCGAGGCAGGGTTTCTCTGTGTAGCCCTGGCTATCCTGGAACTCACTCTGTAGACCAGGCTGGCCTCAAACTCAAAGCCGCCTGTCTCTGCCTCCCAAGTGCTGGGATTAAAGGCATGTGCACCATCACTGCCCAGCTAAACTATACTCTTTGTCTTCCTTGTTACACTTAATATTTCCAACAACTTTGAAAAAATTAATTATGGAAGAGTGGTTCTAAAAACTGCTACAAGACTGTCTTGCATCTCTCTTGTCTTCATGAGGAAAAGTGTGTGTGTGTGTGTGTGTGTGTGTGTGTGTGTGTGT
>JADRCC010418943.1:0-11443 GCA_019843855.1 Hylomyscus alleni
CCAGACTGCTCAAAGCACAGATGGAAAGCTGAGTGCAAAGGGAGGCCACACATCCCTCTTGTAGCAGTTTCCTCTGAGTTTAAAATTTCCATCTTGGAGGGAAATGAAGATACCAGATGTTACAAAGGAAGTGAAACAAAAGGGTGTTCTCATCGGAGGTAAAGTTTTCCATTTTGCTGGGAAGTTTGTTAAGCCTGGGAAATAAACAACTCAAAGGCTTTAGGAAGTCCATGAAACAGATCAGAACCACTAGCACTCCTTCTTCTGGTTCATAAACTGTATATAGACTGTAAAGACTGCTGCCAGACTCTCTCAGATAAACTGAGATGCCTAGAAGAGACCAGTGGAGCCACCTGAAAGAAACAGAAGATCAGCCAAGCTGTCTGCGGGTTAGTGGGGGACAGAGATCAACTGAGCTGCCTAGAGTCTGACCAACTGGACTATGTGGAAAGGATGCTTCAGCCTGTTGAACCGCCTGCAGGCTGTGCAGTATTATGCAGCTTTCCAGCTTTTATAAGCTGTCACTCATGCTGGGGTGGGCTTTTGGTAGCTGTCTGAGTCATCTCTGCTCCTGTTAGTAACCCTTCATCTGTTCTCCTGTAACACACACCCAAATAGCACTCGTTGGTTCACCAAGGTGGGCTTTGATGGTATCTGTACTTTGGCTTGTATTGTTTACCTCTCTGGGGTGAGTAGGCTCTTGTTCACATCTCCCTGGGAGTAGAGCTACACAACAGCATTGGACGTGTGTAAATCTGCGAGGTTGAGAACTTGTTCTGTGGGCACCTTACTCTGTCTACTCGGAGTTAAAAATGATTGTAGGTTCCTAGTAGACAAGTACATGAACTCATTAGAGTTCAGAAAAGGCCTTTCACCAAAATCAGCCCCCTGGCTGGGGATCAGAAGCGTGATTCCCCAATCAAGGTCTTTCTCTCCCTTAAAAGTTACTCAGTCTGTGGTACTGTGTTATAAACAATAGGGAGTACACTAGTGTAAACAGGTCATATAAATGAGTTATGATAAATCTGTCTTTAAAAGTAGACAATCAGAATACTTTGTTAGATAAACTGGACTAGATCCAAAGAGGGAGATGGGATTCAGATGCTATGACTTGCGTCTAAAAGGTTCATGCGCTAAGAACTTGGAAACTGGTGCTACACTATTGGCAGTTGGTACCATTATACTATGGAGTCTGGTGGAAGATAATTAGGTCATGGGGCACTACTTTCTTAAGAGGTTAATTCTCATGTCATGGAAGTTGGTTAAATCTCATATAACTACATTATTTATTATGGGAGAGGTTTGTATAAAATGAGGCCACCCGTACACTTGGCATCTTTAATGATCCTTCTTCTCCTTTCCCTTCTGCTCTGCGTTGTATTGCAGCCTGAGGTACCCTATTAAACCCCAATGCTATATACCATTTCCTTTATAAATCTTCCAATCCTAGGCGTTTTGTTTAAGTAACCACAAAACAAACTAAGACATAGTATGTACACTTGGAGGTTGGAGCATGACTGCTCACAGAAATCCTAAAGAACAGGGCGTGTTTGGTTTCAACTAAAGGACGCCTCAGATTTGGCGGCTCTGCATAGATCCTGAGACCTACACTTCTAGCAAGTGCCAAAGAGAGGCTTCTGTTGGTCCAGGGGCTACACACATTCTGGAGCAGGTGCTTTCAGGAGCATGTGAAGAAAAGGGGAGATTCAGGTTTCAGCAGCTCATGTTTCTAAGGGAGGTTTGAAGAAAAAAAATGTGTGGAATTGAGAACTTACAGCCAGAAAGGTAAAGAAGCATCCGGGGCAAGCAGCATCACTAAGATGAAAGAAGAAAAAGGTGACCCCTAAGAAGGACTACAGCTCTCGCTGTCTGTTCAGATAGTCACAAAAGTACCACAGGTGGTGGTTCAAATGGCAGATCTTCCTCTCCATCATTCTGAGGGTTGGAGGGAGAAGTGTGAACCAGAGACCAGCGTAGAGGCTCTGGTAAGAGTTCTCATCCCAGCTTGCCTTCTCTATAGTTCACGTCTCCTCAACGAACGCACTTGCTCAGTGGGAAGTGCTATTTCTCCTCCTCTTCTCATAAGGACATTAATCTTACTTTGGCCTCTCCCACTCTATGGCCTAGTCTAAACGGAGTCACTTCCAAAATCTGCCCCCACTCCACATTGTGGAGTGGTAAATAAAGTGCAGGAAGACATTTGTTCTGGATCAACGCAGCCCAAGACCCAACCAGCCAAAGCCATACGGAATCACTGGTCATCAAGTTCCATATCAATAAGCAAAGCTAAGTTGTTTGTCCAACTCTTTAAAAAAAAAACTCACACAAGGGAATCTGCTCAGCTATGATATGTAAAGAAGAAGTAATTCTAAGCCAGGCGTGGAAGTATGCGTGCTTGTAGTCCCAGCATTTGGGCATAGAAGCAGGAGGAACTTGAGTTTGGACCCAACCTGAATGACAAAGCAATAGTTTTGTCTGCAAAACATCCGGGACTGAACCAGGCCTTGGTGCTTGAAGAGCCCGTGAGAGGTCCTGGGTTTGAGCCTGCACTCAACTCAATAAGTAGTCATGTGAAGGTGTAATGTTCAAACAACCAAATTGCTCTTGGCTCTGGTTCTGCATTCTACAGAATACCATCCTCAGTGGCTGGTTGGTTCATGGGCTGCACATTCTGTTTTATGGAAATGAGATTCTGTCTGACTCTAGAGTACAGATGAAGCCAATTAAGATGTATCACCTAAATTTGTTGTCAGTTTAACTTTTGACAGTGGGTAGGCCTTAAACACAAGTTTCTGGAGAAAGTTTGTAATAGTGTCTTCCAGAGCTTTGTGGAGATATAAAGACATACTCTAGGTATTTGGCCCAATAGAAGCTTGACAGCAATTTCAAGGGACTGGGGCACACAGATACCCCAAAGGCAATTCTTGTAGCATATATAATTTCCATGTCTCTCATCTCTGTACAGTGGAAAGTCCCCACACTAACGATTGAGTCTTTGGTCTGTCAAAAGGCATGCGTTCCACATACATATCTATAAAAGCTCTTGGCATAGGAGCCCACGTGACAAATATCTGCACCCTTATTACAGATTTGCTAGAAACATGAAAACCTTCCAGGGTATGGAGGACTGAAGCAGGAATGCCAGAGACAGACAGTCCATATGAGCCACCTCTGTCAACACTGAACAATATGACCTCCCTCTACAATCCAGCAGAATTCTCACTCATTGAAGAAGACAAATAAAGCCACCTATGTTCTGCGTCCCCATTTTCCTAAAAGGAGCTCACAGAAGTACACCGTTTATAGGGCCACACCCCTAAGTTTATTGTGATGATCCCACGGGTACCCTGTTGTAGAAAGCCCTGCCTGGGCACTTTAGACTTTAAACCTCCTCAGTTTCCATTTTCTACTTACATAAAACAGAATCACAAAGCATAGTATTCTCTTGCCACCTTCCCGGTGTTCTGGTCATGCTTTATGGTTCACGCCACTGTGCCCCTTCTTGGCAAGTGTAGGTCTGTTCTTTTCTCTTTCTTTTGCCATATAGAACATACTGGGTATTAAAAGATAAATGTGTGTCACATTATATGTGGTGTGGTCCCATGTATGACTTTTATTTAAAAAAAAAATCTATTTAGGAAGCTGGAGTGATAGCTCAGGAAGTAAAGTGTCTGCCAAGCTTGGTCCCTAGAACTCACATTTTAAGCGACAAAAAGCTAGCAGTGGAGAGGTTTAGATAGTTGGATTCCTGGGGCTCACTGGCTAGCCCTCTCTACCAATTCCCAGGCCATGAGAGGCCCTGTTTCAAAAAGCAAGGCAGAAAGCATTGAGGAAAGACAGTTGAGGCTGTCCTCTAACCTCACATGCATGTGTGCACACACGTGCACACACATGTGCACCTCCATACTCACAAACATGTGCACTCACAGTTATCTAGAAATAGTGGCAGGACCTACAGCTGCTTTTCCATTGTTACAAAGCTTTGCCATCAACATTTCTTGAGGGAGGGGTGTAGGAAGAATTAGCGAGAGACATCAGGAACTGCTGAAGGGATTTTATGGGACATCAAGTCATGCAAATGAAAATCTTTAGCCTCTACCACAGCTCCAAAACAAATATCCCATATACACACTTGGTCAGCAAAAACTTGGAATCTCCCACTTCACGTTTCCCATCAAATTACTCACAAATGGTTTCAGAATATAGCAAGGGACCCAGAGTGAGAGCCAAGGCAACGAATGAGAAGCAGATGTGTCTGTGAGGCAGGCCTCCAGGGAGTCTGCAAGCATAGGACCAGATCCCCAGAAGGAACTCACACTAAGGGAAGGGTGAGTCAAAACACAATTTTAGCTTCTCCCTAGAATTTGAAAGATTAATGGGAAGGAGTTGGTATGGGTCATGTTTCCTTAAAGTCTAGAGCAGACTGAGCCATTAAACCAACCAAACAAACAAAAAACCCCACAAAACATTTTTTTATTATAAATGCAAGGGATATGAGAGGTATGTTATATGTTATCAGAACAACTCAAATTTTCTGGAAATATTTTTGATCATAGTAATATAAAAACATGAATGAGAAAACCAATGAGTCCAACCATAACATTAATGTATAGTGTTCATCAGGTAAAGCCACTCATGTGCCAAGTGGTCATCTAGACATAAGGAAAACAGGTAAGCCCTTTGACCTAGCTATTCTTATGGAAAGACAATCTTAAAAATGTAAACTAATAAAGATCAGATTTACATCGCAATGGCACTTAAAGCAATTTGTAACAACAAAACAGCTGTTCTTCATTTCCTAACTTCATACTTCATTGATGGCTCTTATGCCACTAAGTCTAACTTACGAGTGACTTCTCTATGAAGTTCCAAAAGAAAATACACACCCAAAGGAGGGTAAGGCCACAGGACCTCAACTCCGGGCATAGAGGTAGTGAAGGAGCCCTGAGAGCAGGAGAAATAGTCTCTATAGAAGAGCCACCAGTCAGGTATCCAATACAAAATAGTCAGCTCAGAAAAAATACAAATATCATTATGTGGGCTGAGAAGGTCGTGTTTATATATTTAGATACATTCAGAGAAAGAGAGGAAAGGGGAAGGAGGAAATGACAAACGATGTGACTATAATTATAATAATTGAGAAATTATTATAATTATAAATGAACAGGCAAATACTTAACCAATTGTTAATCTCTCTTCTACTCCAAAAGCATAAACATGGAAAAAGCTCATATTTGAGGAAATTAGAGGAATAATGCAAAGAAAAGAATCAACTGTTTAAAAGCATTCACACAGACACACATACATGCAGACACACATATAAACATACACATACATGTCCATTATACACACACATATATCGCTTAAATACAACATACACACAAATATATAGACACGCATACATATATATGCATACACACTCAAATACACAGTCAGACACACACACACACACACACACACACACACACACACACGACTGACAGGCCCAGACCTTCTCCTGGACTTCCCAACACATGAAGGAACTGAAGACAGGTCAAGCCTAGGTATCTATTACTTGCATTCCCAAACATTCCATCTGACAACTTTTTTGTCATGTCACTCAGGTTGACATCAGACTCGGTCTACTGTCTGTACCTATATGTCTGCTCCACAGC
Organism: Hylomyscus alleni; assembly: GCA_019843855.1. Classification (NCBI taxonomy): domain Eukaryota; kingdom Metazoa; phylum Chordata; class Mammalia; order Rodentia; family Muridae; genus Hylomyscus; species Hylomyscus alleni. The sequence continues at coordinate 5,655 of JADRCC010418943.1, forward strand.
CTCTCCTATGGGATTGCTCACAGTTAGCTCAAACCTAACTCCAGTATTTCAGAATCCAGCTTGGGCAGAGCAAAAAGGGACACCATGGTATGTCCAGCTGTACAAATGGAACACATACTTCTAATTTCCCACCACACGGCTAACTATAGAAGCAGAGGACACCACACTGCGTGACACTGAAGCTTCTGGCCTTTCTCCCATGACCCCTGCTTCCACATGTCATAACAGCCCCACAGCTGGAAACTAGACAGTCTTCAGCTGCCTCTCTCCACCCAGAGAGCAGAGTCTCCTCTTAGAACAATGAAAATGTTTAACTAAAGCACCCTGAGTTACTTGTGCAATGTGTCGTTTTTCCAAGTCAGTACTTCCAGGTCTTCTCCAAACATCAGAGGCCAAGATGCAAGCCACTAACTGTTCTTCAACTAGCGGCTAGCTAATCTGTACATCCTCTCTGAGAGCTATACATGACTGAATTGCAGCATTCGTAAGTCCAGACCAGCCAAGAATCATCCTTCAATGACAAGAGACTCCACTTATCATCCATGCTATATCTCTGAGGTCACAACTTAGCTGTGTCCCACGAGCTTTATCTGCAGCCCATCTCAGCCATGCATTAGTAAATCATAGTGTCAATCAATTGTCACAGACACTGACCCTTCTGAAATCTAGGGTTATAATGAGCATCGGGCATCCCCCTCAGACCTTTTATTCTCAGCTCTCAAGCTAGGTAATTCCCACTGTGTTTGAGCTTCAACTTGTTTAAGTTCATAAGCCCCTTGATCACTGTTCTTCTTCCTCCCGTCCTCATAGCTGGCCTTTTGTCTCCTTAGAAAAGGAGCCTAGCCTCTTTCATAGCTGTCCACAGCCTCTCACTGCCCCTTCACCCTCCCGCCTCTGTGGAACAACCTTTGCCTCCTGCCTTCCCTAAATGCCACTTAAACTGGGTTTGGCTTTACCACCAATGATCTTTCATGTCCGCTGGTTAATCTGTGTTCTTCATCAGCTGACATTCCTGTAGTGTTGCACCTGTCTCTCTCCATATTGAAACTGCTCTCCTGGATTCCATTTAAGGAGTTTCTCCTCTTTAGCCTTCCTCCCTACAGGGCCGTGCTTCTTCCTTTCTTGTGCTAAAGTCTCTTCTTCTGACCACTCGTGCCATATTATTTTAGTTATTCAACAGAGACATAACACATAACCATAAGTCAAGGAACTAAGTCTGTTTTCTATTGCTATAAGACAGTGCCACAGACTAAGAGAGTTACAAAGAAAGGAAGTCTTATTTGGCTCACAGCTTTGATCCAAGGTCAGAGAGCTGCATTTGGTGATGGCTTCCTTGATGTCCAAGCCTTAAAGCAGTTAAGAACATCACATGATAAGGCAAAATATGGTAAGAGATCTAGCCCAATTGGATTATATAGTAGACCCATCCTAGAGACAACCTATTATTGATTAATAATAATTAATTAATTTATGAACTACATGATAGATTAATCACTTCATGAAGGCAGAGTGCTAATACCTCCTAGAGATCCCATGTGGCCCACTCCTCTGTATCTCATAACAGGAGTGACTTCAGCATTGCTTTTGGGGACAAGCCATATTCAAGCCATTGCATGTACCATAACAGTTCATAAAAGCTGTTAAGTAAGAACTACTGAAATTCACTGGAGGATGACATTATTCATTACATAGACATGGCACACATCTACAAAAATTTCCCTCCAAAGTTCTACAGCGACACTATAAATAAGATAGGGTCTCTGCCCCCAACTCTTGGCTCAGTGGGAAGGGTCAACATATGGCCAGACTATTTTTTTTAAAATTGTAGTGGCTAAGATATGGCCTAGGTGCAGTAGGGACACAGCCTTATTATTCTCTTCCATTCTCTCTTATAATTTCCCCCACATAATCACAACCAGGCATGCGATTTCCACTGACTGTATTAGTACATGGTGCTCAAAATTTGCCTTCCTTGCTCAGAATATCACGCTGCCCATTTATGTCTCTACTAAGTGTCCTGTAGAATAGTGAGCATCAAGAATATAAAAAGAAATATTACTGTCAAGCATTAACCACAGCTTCCCTCTTCCCAGGTTCAATAGACACCTACTTCATTACCCTAATGGGCTTCTCTAAAAACCTCATTCAAAATTATCTGTCTGAAGCATGAGCTATTTTTTTTTCAGTCCTCATCTGTTAATAAACAACCAAAAAAGCTGAACGCGATGATTCTCACCTTTAATCCCAGGATTTAGGAAGCAGAGGCAGGTGAGCCTCTGAAGGTTCAAGGGCAGTCTGGTCTACATAGTGAGTTCCAGGACAGCAGAAAGATCCCATCAGAGAAGAGGAGGAGGAGGAGAAAAAAGAAGAGGAGGAGAAAAAAGAGGAAGAGGAAGAGGAGGAGGGGGGAGAAGGAGGAGAAGAAAAAGAAGAGGAAGATGAAGAAGAGGATGACAGCCAGGAGGCCAAAGAAAAATTGAAAGATTGTATGATATGCAAGACCCTAACCAGGACCCTGCCTGTTCCCTGGGGCCATAGCTATGTGTCCTGCACGTGACCCTTCCAGCATCACTTTGAAGAACTAGACGCACTTTCACTCAGTGTGTGCTTTTCCAGCCCAGTGCCTTTGTACTCGCCAACCTGCATGTCTAGAATATTTTCCTCTGACATCTACATGTCCTTAATGGTTTGACCCTAAGGTGATCTGAAGTGCCTTGGGCCCTGAACACCCACACAAGTCATGCAGGTTGCTAAACCTGGCTGTTCCTAAGGTAGAGGCCTGCGGGCCATCAACGTGAGCCAAGAGCCTGGAGCTTGCTGGGTAGGCAGCGGGCATCTACCTAGGGAGGAGATAAGCTCATTCGGCTGGCTACTTGAAGAGTTGGATCATAATATTTTACTAGAGAACTGAATTTTCACCTAAAAAAATTAGTGGAACCTTCATCTCTACAAAATTAGAATATAGAGTTGTCTGAATCATACTTTTTTCTGAACATGAAAAATAGAGATGCCAGCCTAAAGAAGCAAAAAGAAAAGAAGAATGCATGGCACTTAATTTTGGCACAGCGGTCAGTCCTTTAGTAGTGGAACACTAAAACTACTAAGCAAGCTGCTCTGCCTAAGTGTCTTATTGACAGAGCTCATTCTTTACCTTGGTGGTTAGGCTTTTTCTAAAATATGCATAAAGTTTTGTTTTATTTATGTTCTTGAGGCAGGGTTTCACTATGGAGCCCTACCTGGCCTGGAACTCACTATGTAGACCAGGATGGCCTCTAAACTCAGGGAGATCTGTCTGCCTCTGCCTCCTGAGTGCTGGGATTAAAGGCACACACCATTATGTCCAGCTCATTGTCCACACATTTTTAAGTTAATGTAGTGGTGGCTGGTGATCCTTGCAACTAAACTTCAAGCAGGCTGTAAACACCAGTGTGTCTGGGTCAATGAAACACAGCAAATTACTGACACGCAGAGAATTGGACCTGTCCCAAGACCCTGGGGAACCACACCTCAGACTCAGCAGACACCATCCCATTAGGGAGAAATTAGACACCATACTTACCATACTACTGCTTAACATCATTTTATATGAAAGCCGAATACAACAGTGTCCATGCTTGTGTCTCAATCTACCGTTCTGCATATAGATGAAGGAGTCCTAGAGATTTTCCCAGAGCTCAGGGTTTTCAAAGAAACATCCTTGCTTTTGACCCCATCATGTTTCTGTCTATAGATTAGCATACACATTAGCATACATGGTAGTATCCAACTTTTTGGCAATTGTATACACATATAAATAGGAGACATGAAAAAATAAACTATGAATTGAGTGTGGTGACTTATGCCAGTGCAATCCCTGTACTGAGGAGGCTGAAACGTGAGGATTGGCGTGTGAGGCTGACCAGGGCTACACACAGTTCTAGGACATCTTGGGCTACACCATAAGACCTTGTCACTAACCTTTAATTAAAGTTAAAAGTGAGTTTCGTTGACCAAACTTTTGCATTAAGTTAACATGGTGTCAGAGAAGGGTGCCCATTTTAGCCTGGCTGTTACCCAGAATCTTATATTTGAGCCATCTCATTTCTGTCTATAAACCCTTTCTCATAAGATATTTATCTTAGACAGAATCTCTATACTTATCCATCAGAATTTCCATGTATTGCCCTGAATATCGAACTAACTACCGGTGCCTCTCCCCATGGATCCAGATTTACAGTCACTAATACTAAAGTCTCCCTGACACTTCTCAACACAGGTGCACATTAGTACCTAGAAGTAGAGCCAGTCAGAATCCAAACCAAACTGGACAAAAAAATCTGAAACCTGGCCCAGTTACTAAAAACTCGTTTTAGCTGAGCGATTGCTTGTTCAATAAATATCTTACTCTCAGAAGATGAGTCTGTGAAACTTTGAACAACACTCCTTCGAGGGCTTTAAGGGGACCCAAGAACGAAGCCAAAGGCTTGGAATCAGGCTCCTACTCAGGCCCCAGGGATCCTTCAAGATCGCAGCAATCTGCAAAAGGATGTTCAAAGCCACCAGCCAAGACCCAAGAAGATACTACATTTTGACATTGTATTTATTCACTGTGGATACGCGGGAACGTGTCACATCCACATAGAAAGGAAGTCAGAAGACAGCCTTTAGGAGTTAATTCTCTGAATCCAGCATGTGGAACCCAAGCAGAGCCTGGGCCTGTGGCAGCCAGAGCCTCCTCCTTCACTTGCTGGGTCATTTTACCAGTCTCGAGATGTCCATTACCTTTCGAAGAAAAGAAACAAAGAAACAAACAACAGGTGTTCTTGGTTGTATAGCTCTTTTGTTTGGTTCTTTGTTTCCTTTGGTATTGAGGATAAAAACCTGGGCCCCAACACACACTCTGCCACTCAGCACATTCTCAGCCCAGTGGTTAGTTTTAAGTAATTCCATTAGGATGGTTTTTGTTTGTTTGTTTGGGTTTGTTGTTGTTGTTGTTGTTGTTTTTGTTTTTGTTTTTGTTTTGAGACAGGGTTTCTCTGTGTAACCCTGTCTGTCCTGGAACTCCTCAAACTCAGAAATCTGCCTGCCTCTCTCTCCCAAATGCTGGGATTAAAGGCGTGCACCACCACTGCCCAGCGATTAGGCCATTAGCAAGTTTTTGATTGTCGTTTGTTTGTTGTTCGTTTTCCAGGTTCTGTGTTAATCACCTCATCACATTTTCTCAAGGATGTTAAGCCTAAGGACAAACACAACCTAAAATTAACTGATTATGTTAATCACATAGGACACTCTTTAAGCTTCTTTCCTGTAAGAGCCCAGTGTATCTTTCTTACATATAAGTCCTACATTTTGAAAACCTATTTTGATACGATCAAATAAAAGAAAAGGGATGCAGAGATAAATCTGACCAATCAGGTTTACAACTCAGTCTGTTTAAATAAATATGTGTCAAAAGCCAAGCACGGTGGCAGACACCTGCTATCCTGGCACTAAGAAAATCGAGGCTGGAGTCACAAGTTAGAGCCTAGTCTGGGCTATACAGTGACTTGGCTGGCAGCCCTAGTTGTGTAAAACCCTGTAAAAGAGGGGGGAAAAGGAAGGGAGGGAAGGAAAGTGGGAAGAAATACCTTAAAGGTATTTTAGAGGAAGCAATTGTTACAGAGACAAAGGTCAAGGTATTAGTTTTAAAATTATGCCTGTGTGAAAAACAATTACCAACGCCAAGTAAAGGAAGGCTGGCCAATTCATTGGTTGGTAAACTATGGTTATGCAGTCTGGCTAGTGCATGGTTAAAATGAGAATTGCCCCCC
>JADRCC010419211.1:0-10515 GCA_019843855.1 Hylomyscus alleni
ATGCCCCAATGTAGAGGAATGCCAGGGCGGGCAGACAGGAGTGGGTGGGTTGGTGGGGGAGCACCCTCATGGGGCAGGGAGATGGGGGATGGAAGAGGGGGAAATGAAATGAAAGGGAGACTTCGAAAGGGGAAAAGATTTAGTATGTAAATAAAGAAAATATCCAACTAAAAAATTAAAAATTAAAATAACCAAATTAGATAGATGATTGATAAATAGATAGATATAGGTAGATGATAGATAAGTAGATAGAAGTTTGTTTTATTTTAGGTTTTGCTCTTGTTGCAAAGATAGTACAGATATTGCCTTTATTTTCCACCCCCTTTTATTAGCGTGTTACATTACCATGACAGATTTATCACAATAAAGAACCCAAGACTGGCAATAAGAATTAAACACCTTTCTTGGAATCTATTAATATTTACCTATTGTTCTGGTCCCAGGAAAGCATGTTGGGATCCCAAGTTGGAAATCAGCAGTTGAGTTCACAGGTTAGCAGGCAGCAGCTCGATCCACCCGCAAACACTTCAAGGATAAAGCTGCAGTCCAGTTTGGAAGGGTCAGGTTAACAACAGTCGTGACATGATCTAGAAGAGACAGCTAGGCATCAGCCTTGGTACAAGTCAGCAGAAGGGACCAGGAGGAATGCCAGGAGAAGTTCTTGGCTGTTTGAAGCGAAGTGAAGATCAATCAACGAGGATGCAAGACCCACAAGTGTTGCATAGCTAGCTCTGTAAGGAAACCTAGCTCAGCCCTCATCACTGGGTCACTGTCCATGGAGTCCTCTTTATACCCTCCGAACATCACATGTCCTTCTCCTGCCTTGCCTCAGCACTGTGTCTTGCCTCAGCAGATTCACCTGCCTCAGCTGACATCACTCTGCCAATCATTCTGAGTCACTGAAGCAGCATGAAACTGCAGTACACCGCCAGAAGGTTTTTTTAGTGCATTGCTTTCTATGGAGTCCCAACAAATGCAGCTCAACTACACAATATAAGGCGGACTGATACAAGTGCGTTGTTAGCAAAGAATCCTTCATCACGTGTCCTTTCACATGCTTGCTTTAGCAGAACATCCTTTCATCTGTGTCTGCTTCAGCTAACACGTTCCTTTACAAATCTGCCTTAGTCTTTCACCTGTGACCACTTCAGCTAAATGTTCCTTCACGTGTTTGCCCCAGCAAAACACCATCAAACCAGTTGGGCAGTGTTGGCTCATGTCTTTAATCCCAGCACTTGGGAGGCAGAGGCAGAGGCAGAGGCAGATGGATTTCTGAATTCGAGGCCAGCCTGGTCTACAAAGTGAGTCCCAGGACAGCCAGGGCTACACAGAGTAAACCCTGTCTTAAAAAAGCCAAAAACAAAAAAAAAAAACAAAAACAAAAAACAAAAAAAACAAAAACAAAAACAAAAAAACATCACCATCAACTGACTTTCTGAAGAACCCTTAAGTTTCCACTTCAACTATATATTTTAACATTTAGCATATGGTATACATAAGGAATTTAGTAAACATTCATGAATAGATGGTATAATGAGTAACTTTGGATCTCAAAGCACTTGAGACTTTTAGAAATGGAGCTTGGTGATGAAGTAACTTTTTGATTATAAACCCACTAATAATGGTGAAGCCAGGACTCGATCTCAGGGTGTTTGCTCTCTCTCTCTCTGTCCCCCCCTCTCTCTCTGTCTCTCTCTCTGTCTCTGTGTATGTGTGTATGTGTGTGTATGTCGGCACTCTGAATCTGATGTGTGAATACGTAAATGTGTAGATATTGTTATTACATTGATTTAAACTCTTCCTCCAAGCACAGATTTTACCAACTGTGTTTTCATTTTGTTTAATGTACTTGATATTGAACCCATAAAAGCACCATACTGTCTCCTAAAAACTAATTCAGGATTCCCAAGAGAAGCAAAAGGCTTGCTTCCTTCAGGGAGAGCTTGAGTGTGCTTGATGTTGAGAGACAAATTGTGATCAGTTACAGAATTTGCAATTACTGCGCTTACCACCTTCTACAGAGAAGCCATGGTTACTCCTAACCCAGCTCACAAGGGCTATAAAATTTTGACTTCTTCCTTCACTGGATGACTGAGAGCACCAGAGGTTAATCACTTATTGAAGGTCACTTGGGCAGCCAGGACTGGGTGCCAAGTTCTGAATCTCTTTTCTGTATTCTTTCTACCTCTCAGCCTCTCCTAAAGTTGGCAAAATTCCAAAACACTATGGAATACATACAATTCATGCATTTGTCAAGGAAGATGATGGAATTGTAATACTCAATGAGGCAAAGAAAGAGAATATGGGTCATGGATATAGTTCTCCCACCTTTTTCTTGTCTTCCATTTGCTCCTCCCTTTGGGCTAATCTCTCTACGAAAGTAAGTAGGTTACAGCAAGAGAGACAGAAACGGGCAGAGGTTCAATCCAATTGTTACATCTAAACTTAACCTGCGGCTAAACAAACTTAATGCTAGATTTCCAGGCAAGTTCCAATTTCAAGTATTCAATTCATTCTCCCTCAAGAATTTTTCACAATGTTAGATTCAAAATGGAAACCTCAGTACCCAGGTGAAGGTGAATTTACAGAACAGCCTCAGCAGGTAACCTATCTGAAAATTTTTCTCTTAGAATGTCACATCCAATCCATTTTCACCACTCATGTCCTTGGCTCTGTACCCAAATCTGTTCATCCCAAAAGAAGTCATCAGACTGTGCCCTGCCTAATGTTCTTAGCTTGCCACATAACTTGCAAATTGAGAAAGTTTTTCCTTTTATTTTTAATGGTTGACAATAAGTAACAACAATATTTTGTTACATGGGGATATATGAAATTCAAATGTAAGTGTCCAAAAAATAAAATTTAACGTTTGAATAAAAAGAATCCATCAAATTAGTTTTCTCTAGCTCAGGTGAGCACCCATATTAGTTACTCCCCTTGTTGCTGAGGCAAAATTCCTAACCACAACAATTTAAAGAAGGAGGGGTTTATCTTACCTCATGGTTTAGCAAAGCACAGTGGCAGCAACATGAGGCTTCTGGTCACATTGCGTGAGCAATCAGGAAGCAAAGGGAAACGACCACGGGTGAGTGTTTCACGCCTTCCTTTATGTAGCCCGGGACTCAGGCTATAGGACGGTGCCATCTGCAGTTAAGGTGCTTCTGTCCATTTCAATTGATCTAATCTAGATGATACCTCACAGTTTGTTTCCTAGGTGATTCTAGATGCTGACAATATTAACCATCACTATATCCATACAATACCATCATGGGTTTTACATGTTTTTTCTTGAAATGTTTTTATTGGTCATTTTATTTATTCACACTTCAAACATTATCCCCCTTCCCGGTTTCCCCTCCACAAAGCCCCTATCCCATCACTCCTCCCCTCTGCTTCTATGAGCATGCTCCCCCAACCACCCATCCACTACCGTCTCACCCCCCCCCCCCAGCATTCTGCTACATATGCAGCTGGAGCCATTAGTCCTTCCACGTGTACTCTTTGGTTGGTGGTTTAGTCTCTGGGAGCTCTGAAGGATCTGGTTGGTTGATATTGTTGTTCTTCCTATGGGGTTGCAAACCCCTTCAGCTCCTTTAGTCCTTCACCTAACGCCTCCATTGGCATACTCATGCATCTGCCTCTGTATTGGTCAGGCTCTGGCAGAGTCTCTCATGGGACAGCTATACCAGGTTCCAGTCAGCAAGCACTTCTTGGCATCAGCAATAGTGTCTGGGTTTGGTGACTGTATATGGGATGGATCCCCAGGTGGGGCAGTCTTTGGATGGTCTTTCCTTCAGTCTCTGCTCCACTCTTTGTCCCTGCATTTCCTTTAGACAGGAGCAATTTACATCTGGAAGTATAAATTCTCTGTCCCTTTACATATAAATTTACTTCTTGTTGTAGAGAAATGTTTGGTATTTTTAATTTTTAAAAATTTAAAAAATTTATTTTATGTATATGAGTCTTTGCATGCATGTATATCTGTGTATGTGCAGTCATGAGCATGCCTGACACCCTCAGATGTCAGAAGAAGGTATCAAAACCCTACAACTGCAGTTACAGATGGTTTGTGAGCTACAGTGTGGTGCTGAGAACTGAACCCAGGTCCTCTGCAACAGCAGCCAGTATTCTTAACCAATGAGCTTTCTTTTAGGCTAGTTTTAGAAGCTTTTTGTTTTCTTTTGTTTCATTTAGTTGTTTGTTTGTTTGTTCATTCATTTTGAAACAGGAGCCTAGTGTACATTGCAAGCTTCCTAGAGCTGGTGACTCCCTTGTCTCAGCCTTCTAAAGATCAAGATTACAAGCATCCACCCTCATGCTGGTTAAAGCCTCAAGTCCTATAACTAAGCTGATTTAGGTGGCAACCCCAGCTGAGGCACTTCATAGCTGGGTGACCTTGAACAAATGATATGTCTCTTGAAAGTTTATTCATGTATTAAGTGGTAGGAAGAAGGGTAGGGTAGGGCTAGTAGCACTCGCCATATTACAGAGTTGAAAGGATTGGAGGAGATGATACATGCAAGGACCCCTAGCTCATACATCAGGAACATAATCATCACCTACCTTCACTCTCTATACTTAGCATCACTATATTTTTTAATCACTATTAACAGAGTGATTTTTTTTTTGAAGCTCTGACAGTGAATTCTCTACTCTATAGAGACAAACAATGGCTACTAAAGAGACAGCAGATAATCAAAAAGTGTGTACACCACCCCAGGCTTCTCACTCTGAAGAAAGTCTTGGTAACAGAAAGCTCCATGAGAAGACTTTCTCTCTGTGTTAGACATTGATATAATTAACTTGATGAATGGGGACCAGAAGGCTTAATCTTCACAGGAGAGGCGTTTTCACATTAAAAGAGTCACTTATTGAGTCAGATACAAACTTTGATTGTTGAAATAAGTATTTGATGGAGGAGGGAAAAGGAGTCAGTACTGTGTACATCACCTTTGACACACAAAGCGTGCTTCCTTTCATCTCTGCCATGTCCCTATTTCATGCTTCTTGCTGCTCTCATTTATTTTGTTCTATTATATTCATTATATTATTCTATAAAATTACTTTATTCTATTATGTTCGTTATATTACTCTATAAATATTTCATTGCCCACTCATTTACATTTTATATACACATAATTCAATTCACTACCAATAAAATTACATCTGATAACTCTATTGTTTTATCTTATATTTACCTTCATCCCATGGGTGGTAGAACTATATATTAGTGAGCATTTGTTGGCATGGCTGATACAACCTAAGCAGGGAAAGATTTGTTTCGTACATGGACTTAGTGGGCTCTATCTATGATTATTTGGTCCTGCGTGCTTTCACAAGACATCATGGTGATCGGGGCATGTGAAGGAGTCTAGCTGTGAATTTCAAATCCAGTCAGAAGGGAGAAAATGAAAGAGGAATAAGGAATTGGCCAGGGAAAATATTTTTTCTAAGGCCCAACCCCTAGTGGCCTATTTCCTCCAATTAAGCCTAACTAACCAAACTTTTCTCAACTTTTCAAAACACACTACCCAACTGAGGACCAAACATGCAAGCCAGGAGCCTGAGAAGGGTTATTGCATTATTGGAGAACTTAGAAAGACTGAAATATGAAGGAAAAGAGCCAATATCTCACAATATCTTTTATCTTTACTAAGTGTGATGACTGGTGTTAATAGTCAACTTGACAGAGCTTATAATAGACAAGGAGACAAGCTTACAAGACCACTCATAAAGGATTATTTAGATTAAGGTTAGCCTCTGAGAAAGCTCATGAATGAGGGATTTTCTTGCTTATGTTAGTTAATGTGGAAGAATCCATCTCCAAAGGACCATTCTCTGGCTAGGACCCTGAACTATACTAAAAGAATAAACCTAGCTGGATATATTATGCATTCATTACTCTCTACTCTCCAGTTGTGAATAAGATGAGACAAGCTGCCTCATATTCCTGACTTATCCCCTGTAATGGGCTAACTGGAGCTTTAAATTGAGCCAGAATCAACTCTTTCTCCTTTGAGTAGCTTTCACCAGAACATTTTATAGCAGTAACGGAAATTCCACTACCTGTATGATTTATTTTTAACTCTTTAATTCACATATAGTAAGTATACATAATATATACAATATGGAATGTAAATGGATATTCATAGTTATTATACTGCTCAAACCAGGGCAATTGGCATGTATATCACTGCAGACATTTATTATTTCATTGTCTTAGGTACAGTCTAGGTACCGTCTATAGCATTGCAATGTTGTGATATAGAATATCTAAAGTACTCCTATTCAACTGCACAACTGTATGTATTTACCATCTTCTTTCCATCCTCTACTCCATTCTTCTTAACCTTACCTGATCACAATTCTGCTCTCTCGTTTTGAGATCAACTTTTCAGTTTCCACATGAATATGAAAATACATGAGATTTAGTTTTGTCTGAATCATTTCATTTAATATAACTGTCCTCCAACTTCAGACATGTAACTACAAATGATAGTTAATTTTTTGTAGATGAAAATATTCCATTGTGAATATACACTATTCATTCATTTGTCAGAGGACACCTACTTTTATTCTATATCTTGACTATTATTAATGCAGTAATAAACATGAAAGTACCTATATTTCTTTGTTATATAATTTTTCTTTTTCCTTTGGCTATATAATAAGTGGTAGAATTGTTGAATCATGTGGGAGTTTTATTCCTTATATTTTTGAGGAACCTTCTACAGTTATAGTCAAAGCTTAAAACTACACACTGCAATGTTCACTTAACTTTGCCAAAGCCTTTTGCCAACATTATCAGACAAAATCTCATAAGATTCAGATAACCTAGATGACAACTTTGAGAGAACAAGAAAAGATTCTCCAACTGGAACATCCTATGTCTCACAATGATGTGTGCATTAGACATGCAGAATATAGAGAAAATTTCAGTCTCTGTCTGTCCTTGGTTAGACAACCTCATCACTGAACAACTTAAAATACTGCAAAAAAAAATCACCAAAAAACAAAACAGTTCTAGCATGCATATCTGTTCTTTATATCCTAGAGTGCTGGTCTATGAATCCCAAGATGCATCTTTGAGGCCATCATCCCTACCAGTGTATTTACTGCTATTGAAGTTCTGAAGTTTTTCTTTAATGATATGATTGTTGTTGCAGTGTCAAAGATCAATATACAGAAGGACTAATGAGGATTCCTAAGAAGAACTTAGAAGGTATGCCAGGGAGTATAGACCTGTACTCTCAGCTACTCTAGAGAGTAAGGCAAACAAGTTCCAAGCTCAAGGTCAGTTTGAGTGAAAAAATGGAAAGTAGCCCTGGCAACTTTGTGAGTCCCTTCTCATCATTTGTGAGACAATGCAAGGAAACTCAGTAGTAGAATGTTTACTGGCATGTGTTAGACCATTTTGCTAATCCCCAGCACCACAAGGAAGAAAGAAAGAAAAAAGGAAGGAAGGAAGAAAGAAAGAAAGAAAGAAAGAAAGAAAGAAAGAAAGAAAAGGAAGGAAAGAAAGGAAGGAAGGAAAGAAAAAGAAAGAAAGAAAAGAAAGGAAGGATGGAAGAAAGGAAGGAAGAAAAAAGAAAGAAACAAAGAAAGAAACAAAGAGACAAAGAAACAAAGAAAGAAAGAGAAGGAAGGAAGAAAGGAAGGAAGAAAAAACATAGGACTCAGATACCTAGTATAAAATCCCTCCCTCTCCTGTTCTGCTGACTTGTGTACAACTATAAGCAAATGAAATGGACTTCCCCCTGTTTTTCCAAACAGAGTTCCTAAAGTTCTTAAAAAAATTTTTTTGAGCAATGGAACTATCTTTTGTTATTCATAATAAGCCTCTTCCACCCAAACTAAGTTTAGTCTAATGGGTTGACTCAGTATGGGATCGTTATATTATTCTGTAATTGAATGGTCACCAGGAAGCTGAAGCCCATGAAACAGTCGGAAATTTTACTTGCAGCTTTTGATAATGTGTGGAAAGGACTGGAATCTAGAATACAAATACTTTTGTCCAGGGACCAGAGAGTTTCCAGGTTAGTAAAGTAACTGATGTGCAAAGGTGAAAAACCCAGAGGCCATTAGAGCACTGTGCCCCACACACCTCCACCCCTTGCCTGATGTTTCTTTCATTTAGTTCTTTTCAGTAGCACATCCTTTATGGTGAGTAGAAAACATGAATGGAGAGTTGTCTCAGTTCTCTGGATCAGTCAAACCTGAGCATGGGGTCCTTCAAATTTATAGCTGGCAGGACAAAGGTGTGGATTTCCTAGGAAACTTATTTCCAGCTGGCAGTAGGCACCAACATGAGACTCTAACATGAACCTTGATCCGCAGGGTCTGCATCAGTTCTGTGTAGTTACTGTCAGAACTCAAGCTAGACATCTAGTTGCTGGGAAAGAAGTACTGTGGATAGAGAACTCATAAGAACCATCAGAAGTGGTATTAGAAATCATCACACAGTTATTGCTCTGGCTCCATGATAGAATAGAACGAGGTCTCTCCATGAGCTCCAAGCACTCTCAGGCCCTTAAAATCTTACCCCTTCACAATTTCCCATTGAGAACAAACCATACAAGCAACTCTCCCAGACAACTCCCAGAAGAAACTAATTTTAAAATTGCTTTAAATTGGAAGTTCATGTCTACCCACAGTGTCTGTGAATTCCATTATCTCGCAGAGTAGAGTTAGTCCCTTGATTCAGTTCTGCATCTTCTCAAATTGGATCTCTTTGCAGCTTGCAGGAAAAAAAAATACCCCGAAGCAGTACCTGCATCCTTTATTACTGGGAAAATCAGTGAGATTGCTGCTATAGCAGATTCAATTAGTCTTTTGGCCCAAGACCCTTGTTTTCTGTAGGTTTTATCCAGGGAAAAGAGGAAAGAGAAAGTACCTTGATTTCTCAATGACTCCAGATTTTGCTCTTAGTTTCAGCATCTTATTTATATCTCTGTCATGGCACTTAGCTTTTCAGGACTTCACTATGCCTCTTCCATATGTACCTCCCTACCCTATTTAAATCTCAAGGCTCTCAAAGACAGGCTCACTGTGCTGCATGCTAGACTCAAGTAGGTATTAATAAAATAAAATCAACAACTTGTGTGAACATAATGAGTATTTTCCATATGAAATAACCACATCTCTGATTCCCTCCATACAGCTATATAGACTGCCATCTAATTCATTTCTAATATTAATTACAGAGTTAGCATCATCACATCCATAAATTAGTTTAATCCCATAAGGCTACACCCTATTCAGATGCCACTCATAAGTCTCTGGATAATTGGAATTTTTGATTGACAGTGCACTAATTCTGAAGGCTCTCATAACTTTCTCCTCGTGGATGATAATTTGCTCTATTAACTCACACAACTTATGGAAACATTTGACTTATGATTTATTATGATAGATCAACATGGAAGCAACTGAATGGAAGAGCTACATAGGGCACAGTATGGCTTGTGATGAAGAGAGCTGGGGTTCCAGGAGCTTGCATGCCCTCTTCAGAGAGGACAACTTTCCCAGAACCTTGATGGTTTCAACAGCCAGAAGTTTGTCAAATCTCATTGCACCAGAATTTATCTAGAGGAGCTGAAGAGGTGTGTAAGTGATTAAGAGCAGACCCTGGAGGCCCAGGGTTTAGCTCTTAGCAAATAGCTCATAAACATTTGTAACTTCAATCCAAGGGGATCTGCTGGCCTCATATGGCCTCTGCAGACACCTGTCACACATGTGGCACACAGCTATATATTCAGACAAAATAACCATACATACAAAATAAAAGAATAAAAAAATTATGTAAATTTGTATAGAGCTTGAATCTCAATATCTATTTTTTTCTAAAGTTGGTGGATGATGCTGAATATTTTAAGCATCTAACTACTTGGTTTCTCTGGTGACCAGTCACATCCTTAGGCTGAATAATGGTACTATCCTAGTCACATTAGACAAACTCTGGTCACATTAAATTCTTATTATGAGTAATAAAACACATCAAGAAAAATGCAAGAATTTAAATGTTCTGTATCCCAAACAAATTGAACAAAGATATCCCTAGTACCTTTATTATTCATACATCACAAAATTTAGGAGTTATGTGCCCAGAGCTAAGAATAAAGACCAAATATATTTCTTATCTCATCATAGAATGTGAATAGGAAATGGGCCAATGATCGGATATATATTACCGGGACAGTAAGGCTTATCTTGAAGCATTCTGCTGAGCAATAAATAATACTAAAATAGGAGACCACTGACTCGGTTCATGATCTTTGAAAATGCTCCTCCCGAAGAGTGAAAAGTTTCCTTTTCTCGTTTACTAAGCACTCAAGCTCTAATTTGGCCTCTGAGGTGTATGACGCCATCACTATTTACTTGTTGGTTTATTGTCATAGTTGAGAACTCCAAGTAGCCCTCAGCTCCCTTTGTCTGTATTTTTGCCTATTAGACTTTTTTTTTTTTTTTTTGCTGTATCAGTACAGTGGACTTCAAGGACTGAATTCCCATTTGCAC
>JADRCC010419288.1:0-14566 GCA_019843855.1 Hylomyscus alleni
TATTGTTTTGCTCAGTGTATTTAAAAATTCTTGGGCCTTGCTATTTCTCTATATACTGGATACAATAAAGTATAGATTAAGGTGATATGGTTAGGATTAAGTCATTTAAGGGAGGGGGAGACTCCTGCTCTATAACAAGAGCCCCAATTTAAATGTGGCTAGGCAGATGGCTCTTAGCAGGTAAGAGCATGTGCTCTTCAAATGTAATGATCTGACTTCAATTCCTCAGTGACACAGAAAAATCTGGTCAGGGCTTCATGTGCCTATAATCCCAGCACATGGGATTTGAGGCAGGCAGATCTGTAGAACTTTCTGACCAGCCAGCTTTGCAGGCATGTGAGCTTCCAGTTCAATGAGAGACTCTACTTTGTCTTCACATGAAAATGTATACACACATTAGAACACTCATGTACATGCAGTATGCACACACGTGCACACACACACACACACATGCACATGCACTCAGCGAGAGAGACAGAAAGAGAGAGGAGAGAGAGAGATGGAGAGAGAGAGGGAGGAAGGAGAAGAGGGGCACAGAGATAGAGACAGACAGACAGAGGGAGAGAGGCTTAATTTCATGGTTTGCTGTGATCTAATAGACATCCTCTGGTGATTGACAGCCTTTCCATTTAGACTGTCTGAATTCCATGATAAGAACGAGGTTGCTGTGTACACATGTGCCCACCATCAGATAGAAAGACATGCTTCAGGAACTCTTAGAGTCAATTCAAAATTAAGTGAGACAAATAGATTTGAACAGTTGTAGGGTCCTAAGCTTGAGTAACTTAAAGTAAACATAGTCAAATGGTTGGAAAATTATAAAAAACAGGAAAAGGAAAATGATTGCTCATGACCTGTTTTCATTAAACTGCATTCGGCATTGTGATGCTGGTCTGTAGAAAAAAAAATCACCTTTTTCTTTTCCTTTCCCTTTTTCTTTTCTTTCTTTCCTTCTTCCTTCCTCCCTCCCTGCCCCTCCCTCCATCTCTCCTTCTATCCCTCCTCCCTTCCTCTCTATCTCTCTGTCTTTGTCTGTCTCTGTGTCTCTGTCTCTCTCTGTGTGTCTCTGTGTCTGTCTGTCTCTGTGTGTCTCTGTGTCTGTGTCTGTCTGTCTCTCTGTCTCTCTGTGTCTCTGTGTCTGTGTCTGTCTCTGTCTCTCTGTGTCTGTGTCTGACTCTCTCTCTCTCTCTCTCTCTCTCTCTCTCTCTCTCCCTCCCTAGGTTGGGAAGCAATAGAACAGAACAGTAAATCTTGGTGGGAACATGGACCAGCCTTGTGATAGCTGTTGACTTTGGATTATTTTCTATGCCTGTATTTATGTTTATAAATTATGCTCATAATACTCAGTAAAATCTGAGAGGATAAGATGAGAGGATGTGGGGAGTAAATTATCAGAGAGCCAGGCAATTAAGAACCATCTACTATGTAGATGTTATTTTATTTTATTTTCTTAAAGTCTGGCCCTCTGCCTTGAGTTACACAAAGGACTTACTGACAGAGGACACTGCAATCTGTTGACTTGGCTATAGAGGCCAATGAGCATTAACCTTACCATTCATCACTGTCTGCAAGGTCCTCTTGAGGATGAGCATTGTGGGAAACATTTGCTCCTTGTTTCCTTAAATGTAATAACATGGCTTGTTGTTGTTGTTGTCTTTTTAAGGCCTTGTTTTGTTTTCCAGAGTTACATAGTCTACTGTGTCTCATTTTCTTTACCCGTGCCTAAAAAGCTTAGGCATAAATCTATGGCTGATTCCTACCTGATATGTAGTGCTTCACAGAATGCATTTCATATAGCGGCCACCCTGCTGGCAATATCTTATCTTTGTTGTATTCATTCTTCCCCTGCTTACATTTTCTGAAATTTAATTTTATCTTGTATATATTTTGTTAGCAACCTTAAATTGCTTTTAGATCAAGGCACAGTAGAACTAAAGAAATAAAAGAGTAAAACATAAAAACTGATCTTTGAAACATCAACTGTAAGGTAAATCCTGCTTCCAGATCTTTGTAATTTTCTTCTTTGTTCCTTTCCTCATGTGACTGTCTTTATCTCCATCATCCATCTGTCTGCTTGCCCATCTATCTCACTAAAGCTCTGATTTACAGCTTTCCTATAATGTTGTGTCATAAATATTTTCTTTCACTATTAAAAAAAATACACCAGTTATGATGGGTTCTGCCTATAATCCCAGCATACAAGAGGAGAATCACCATGAGTTTGAGGTCAGCTTGGGCCACATAGAGAGTTGTAGTTCAGTTTTAGCTAGAGTGAGCATGTTATCTGGAAAAAACAAACAAATGAACGAACAAAACAAATAAAACACAAACAAACCATAAGATGGCCTATTATAGCCTCTTTGTACTTTAGCACATAAATTAACCATAACTTGGTTATTCTTCTGTCATTAAACTTGTGTTTGGAATGGGGGGATGTTAACAAAATATTTGCTGTAATCGTATCAAGCCATTAGTTCTCATTCTAGGAGCCTGTGTAAAAAGCCAAGCATGGTAAAAGGTGTCTGTCATACAAGGGCTGTGGAGGGTAAGATAGGGATGTCCCTCAGGCTTGTTGGACAGGCAGCCTAACAGATTAGCTTACTCCATCTTTAGACTGCTTCTCTAAAAAGGTGGGGTACAAATAAAAACCTGGACCTCTGGACTCCACACATGTTCTACACAAATGTTTATGCCTCTGGTTATGTATATGCCCCCAGATATGAACATGCACACATGTAAATTAAACCCTTGGAGTTTGTTTCCATGATTATCCCTTTGCTGTGTAATATTTCTACAAGTTATATTTTAACTATCTATGTCTAGTGTTTTTTAAAAATAATTTCTACTCTTTCAAAGAATATATTCATAAGTACTATTTGCAATATTTATTTCCTATTAAAATAAAATGAAGGCATCCAAAGATTTATATTTGTCCTAGAGAGCTCAACAATGTTCCTTGAACCAGTCCCCTACAAATGAAGAAATTTATAAAACATGGGATGAAAATGTTCTCTCCCTTGACATGGAGAGCTTGCTGGAGAAGCCAGTGATAAGCAGATAAGGTTCTGCAATTAATCTTTGCTGCACCTCACGGCTTCTTTCCCAAGACACTATCTGTACATCTGATCTCTCTGAGGGATGAGCACTGGCTTTGCTGCTGTACTTCTTTCCTTTGGTGCCTGGGCTCCCAGGGCTTCCTCAAACCTTCCACCCATGCTGGATCCCTCCTTATCTGGTTTTCAGAAACAAATAGTCACCTCACATCCCCAGGTTCTTTTGAGGATTCTTGAGTTGGAGATTTCTCCAGCTCACTTGGTGAGGTCTGAAGGACATTTAAAAATAGAAGAGGCTTGAGCTGTTGGCTTTTATCTTTAATTAAGGATTAAGAGCAGCATTTTAAATTCATCTATGAACTCTCTGCCTCCCGATTCCCTGCCTTGTGCCCAGGTGGGAAGCCGTCCATATGGCTGTGCATTGTGTCTGTCCCAACTACTTCACTTCCAGACTGCAATAGAGTCAGGCATATACCTCTCTCAAAATGACCATGTTTTTCACGGTCATCTTTCTGATGTTAATCTCTGTCATAGAAGATGTGGCTCTTGTTTGTTATGCTTTCCAGAAAACAAGCTGAGTTAGCTCCAGACCCCAGCATCTGCCACTGTGATCAGCAGTCAGAATTCCTGTTCTCATCTCCACATCAGGGAAAATAACTCATTCTTTACAGAGTCGTCATGCAACTGATCTGCAACAGATTAGTTGCCATGTTCAGACACTTAGCAGAAGTCACCTCCATTGTGACAGCTTGTTTTGGATTAGAGAGTTTGCCCTGGACACACCTGAACAGAGTCATGAGAATCTCCCCCCTTCCCCTCTGTGTGTGTGTGTGTGTGTGTGTGTGTGTGTGTGTGTGTGCATGTGCATGCATGGTCATGATATGTTGTGAGTGTGCAGTTGTGCACATCTTTGTTAATGCACAGGATGGCTAGAACAGGATGTTAGGTGTCTTCTTCCATAACCCTCCATCTTCTTGCCTTGAGTCAATGTCATTCACTATACAAGAAGTTCACCCTTTCAGCATGGTTGGCTGACCAGGAATCACTGAGTATCTGCCTGTCTCTGATCCCTAGTACTGGGCTTATTCTGACTGTCAAACCTTAGCTAGAAAAGCTTTGTCAGAGTCAACATGATTTTGTCTGAGCACTTGCACCCATGCCAGACTTTCCCATAGTTTCAAGGCAGCAAACTGTTTTTCCTGCTTGCAAACCAAGTGGTCTTATTCACTGATCCATCTACCTAGTCCCTTCATTACATTATTGATATATGTCCCTGTTAGCATCTTCAGGGCTTTATCTCCCCTGCTTCTATAGACAAGTTAAATGGCCGATTGAAGTAGAGAGCTACACAAAACCAAAGCCATGATTTGAACTCAGACAGAAAATTGTATCATCTTCTTTTTTGTTTGTTTGTTTGTTGATTGGTTTTGTTTTGTCCTATTTGAATATTTTACCTAGAACTTAAAAGAAAGGCTATGGGCATGTTTATCTCATGTGATAGTACATCAGAAAGCAGTGTGAGGTCTCTCATGAACTTTTGGACTTTTTGGTGTAGCTATACTTTCCAATGGCAGAGAAAGGTTCAGACAAGCAATCACTTAGGGAGCCCAGGCTCCCACTGATTTTTCTTTGTGCAAAGAGCTTTCCCTTTGAAAACTTCAAAATAATACAAAGGGTCCAGTTAAATAATTTTTTAAGAGTAAGTCTGAAAACCAGTCTCTGAGTAGGCCCCACTTAAGATTCCAATGTGACTACCGTCTCTGCTAACAATGTGACCTGATTTGTGATTGATCTCTTGCAAAAGTACAAAGAGGAAAACATCCAGACAAGTAATCTACCTCCACCTGTCTTCTATCTGATCACAAGGTAAACCTCGAGTACTAGTATATAGCAAACAAATCATAAATCTCTAATCGTTTTAGAGACAAACATATTTTCTTCAAAGGTTTTTATTCTCCAAAGTCTGCCTACTCCCTGACATTTAAAATTTGTTTTGTAGAGAACATCGCTCACATTGGATGGCTGATCTCAGTTTCTCTGCAGTGATGTTAGGACTGAGTTCATATTCAGTTTCCTTGGTCCTTGGTACTATTAGGTCCTCTTGAAATCTCTTCCCTGTCTTCTATCAGTCTTGAGTCCTACCGCATCACTTGGGGCGAGGCATGCTCTTTCAGTGCTGTAGACAGGATAATGCTTGCTGGGTTTTGCTCTGTTGGACATTGTTCAGAGTATCCTTAAAGCTCAAGTAACTGATAACTGATTTGATTTGTGCCAACTGTGTGCCTTGGTAACTTCTTTCCTGAGCAATGGGACAGAGTTTTAACTTGACTTACTGGCAGATTGTGAAAAAAGTAAACAAACATTTGAATAAAAACTTTAAAGAAGGAATGCTCTTTCTTTCCTATTAACCCTGCCACACTGCAGCCTTGACTTCAAATCAATAAACCATAAGCAATACAAACAAAACTAGACCCTGTCTGTACCTAGGATGGATGAGATGTGCACTCAATGGCTAAGCTGAACGAGCACTAATCTCTCACAAGGGCTTTCTTAAGCCCCGTCTTCATCACCAAGTAGCTGTGAGGCCTGTACTGTCATTAACCCGTGGGGCCCTCTTAGCTGTTCCTTGTAAACAGAGGCTCAGGATGAATATAGTATGCTTCTATGAGGATGTCACTTCGCAAACAATGTGTTAGAACAGAGAGTCAGACCTTCAATTATGCATAATTTTGCTTTTAGTGTAAAGATAGACCTTGATATTTAGAAAATAACAGAATTATGTTACTCTCTGTATAGCCATTTGAAGTTAATTAGGCAGTGAATCTTAATTACCTACATTAGTTGAGCCTGCAAAATAAAATGAAACAGTTTCTGCACACTGCCTTCCCATCTACTGTTACGTACATAATCGGAGAATCAAATACCTTCAATTCTTGGCCAACAACCACTGACTCCAGGGTGCTTTCAATCAGGGCCATATTTTCATCCCAGGCTGACAACAGTTTCCAGATCTCACATAAGCCCGAGTTCCATATTGGTGAACTTTAAGTTTGAAAGGAGAGGCCCTGCCTCAGTGAGCAAAGTGGATGAGAGAAAGAGCAAATGTTTCACCATAAAAAAATCCAGGTCTCCACATACATGAACACACACATTTAGTCATGTGGGCATACATGTACTGTGCACACACATAACATGTGCCCTGACAAATGCAAACACATGCACCTACACATATATATCACTTACCAAATGAAAATGAATGAAGACAAAAACTATGTATGTGTAAGAAATCATGGCTAGAACTGTGAGATGTTCATGAATTAAGATAATCCACCTTAGGCTAACATGTGTCTTCTAGCCTCCAGAGTTCAATATAGCATCTCCTTACTTCTTTCTTCACTACTTAGAACAGAAGGATTTGAAGACCAAACACTGCTTCTCACCTGTCTCCTTTTAGCTATAAGAAAATTGAGCCTTAACAGAGTCAATTATTTTACCTAAAGTTATATAGCAGCTAGCAGCAAACCCACAATTGGAATGCAGGCTCCTGACTTCCAGTGTATTAGGAAATATCTGTGTTTCACTTGATAAAATGAAGTCTTTCACAAAGCTGTGCTTTGAAGAAAAACTATTTCAAAAGGTTAGTAAAGGTAACAAAAATGGTTTCTCCAAATGGCTCCTAAATACTTTGCTGCAGGTAAGACATCAGAGTGGATCTTGGTAGGTTTTTCATTTTGCCATTGTGCAGGCATGGTTTTTCACTCTATCTGGAAATAAGGTGCATAACTCTCTTAAACAGAATATTTTTTGAGACATTGCAGAAGAAAAAAATAGTGGTAAAATTTAGAGATGATATATTCATGGATATGCCTTTACATGGCAGGGCTAAGTAGCCATCTGATGTTAGAGATGGATGCCCATCCTTTGGAAAGCGGCCCAGATAGGACAACGATGAAAGAAGATAAATCCATGAATCTAGAATCCTTCAGTTCCAATGCTGACTTAGCGCTGGAGGTCCTTCCTTTCATAGATAAACTTAAGGGCTAGATATCTTAGTAAAAATAATCGTAGAATCCATCTATTAGATATCATTGTATTTTAAACATTAAAAAGAAAATATTTTCATGGTGGAAGGTGTTGGAATGTTTTGGTAAGAGAGTCATAGAAGTTTTATGAAGGGAAAATATCTAATAATGGAAACTATTAGTGTGACACAAGGTATTACTCATTAATTAGTAAGTACTTGCTTGCAGCCCAGTGCATACCAGGCTTCACATTATTAAGTATTATAGGGCAGGGTTTCTCAACAGGTTAGCTAAGGACACCTGCGGCTGGCCAGCTTGAAGCCCTTGACAAACATGACAATGTGGGAATGCACCTGAACATTTCTATTACACCATCACCTACTTCTCCAGGCTTCTGTTAAAAGAAAGTGCTATAAAAGATTGGGAGTTTTTCCTTTGTTTCTATTTTTCAAAGCTACCAAATCCACTTGTGGTACAGAATTCAGGAAGATGGTACATTAGGATGAGAAGATATGTGTAAGCAAGTTTGTGACCAGCCTTGTTTTAGATTCTAGGTACTTTAGACTTTACCTTGTAGGGTTAGCTAATTAGAACCTCTGAGTTGGTGAAATACTTGACTTGAGTTTAAGAAATAATAGGTTGGTTAGCAACAGGAGATAGATAGCTGTGAGGAGCTGGATTCAATGTTTCAGAATGGTTCCTAAATATGATCTTTTTTGCATTCTATAAAATCATCTTTCTGGAAGAAACATGTATGTTGTATATGCTTATCTTCTATAGATAAGGATGCTGTCTTTCTCTCAGCATGAAGGGAAAAGCTTGGAGTGTGTTTCTTCCCCTCTGACTTTCTTGTTCTCTTCTGTTTAGTGACAAAGCAGTTGGCCTCATTAGTATAGTCATGGTCTTGAACCTAGGGCTTCTCTCATTTTAATGTTACTGAGAATTACTCTGAGTTTTGGTGAAAAAGAAAATGATCACTATAGATTGACCCCCAGGAGACTTGACTCAGTGGATCTTGGTGAAGCCCAATATATATATATATGTTTCTAACAGACTGTCAGCTGTCACTGTTTACAGCTAGAGATCACAGCATGGACAGCATTGCTTTCAGCAAAATTTGCTTCCTCCTTGGATTTTCAAATGAGATAAAGAACGATGGTTTCCATATTTTGTATTCTATTTCGGGGAACCAAATTTCACCTTAGGTGGCCCTTTTAACCCTGAAGGAAGCAGCCTATGTCTGCTTTTCAGTCTGATTCTGAACATATAAAGTGGACGATTTATAGGATCACTCACTTTGCCTGGGTAGGTAGGACTTACATTAGACTGCTCTCCAGTTCCAGAGTATGATCTCTAGAACTTTTGTTGGCATATTTTGAGTCTGGAAGACAGAATAAAAGGTAAATATTATATCTGGGACATCAAACCTCCTCACGCTCATGCTCATTAGGATGAAAGTCACACCAGAGAAAATTCTGAATATTTGTCCATAGATGCTGGTATGTCAAGCATGGGTACCACTTTGACTGACAAGTTTATATCAGATGGTTTGAAGATCCAGAGGTGTTGTAGTGACAGGCTGATGCTGTCTTTAGAGAGAGCTTAGGTTACAGAAGAAACAATCAGGAAATATGGAGAACAATCCTTTGTGATGGGTTTTCCTTAAGGGTTTTGCTTTTAGGCTGCTGAAGAATAGTAAGTAGGGCAATGTTCCCCAATTTTTCCTGTGTTTGATAGAGGAGAATGGGGGATCTCAGTGACTTAGACTTCTTCTACAATCTAGTGGCCACTCTTAGCCTCAGTCTCAAGTTAGTACTCTCCTGTTCCATTCATAATCTGTCAGTGATGGGAAAAAGCTGCATTATTAAGCACTGAACAACTGAGAATGAGTAGGATTTTGTCCTATTGGTGACATGTTACCAAAATAGATTGAGATGAAAATCTTATAAAATGGGGAGTGAGAAGGAGCATAAAGCATTCTATGTTTAGAAGATTGTTCTCAGGATTGTATTACATTGGTCAAGTTTGAGAGGCATTAGGACTTTTTTTTTTTTTTTTAAATCTTCATTGTCAAGTCAGAAAGTAGCAACAGAAAAGTAAAAGAAAACAAAATTGGAGCAATATGTCAGTTGAACAAGAAAGAGATTTTCTTAACTAGAAACATGATAATTAGAACACAAATCAGGTAATAAAAATTATGTGCAGTTATATGTAGCTACTTGGAGAATAAGAGAAACTGAAGCCCCAGGGTATAGACAGATGTCAGATTCCCTTTTACATTTTAGTCAGGATATGTAGCATATGTCCAGAGAGTGAACTCAAATGTTTCCCAAGACATGAATGGATTGATTGGCACCACTTTTAATGGACCCTCTCTTAGCATATAGTTAACCCCTGTCAAGAGCAAAGGGTGTTCTGGCATAAAACCTGGAAAAGGTGCTAAAGGGTTACCTGAGGTTTGACCATGAAAAAAAAACACACATGTAACAAGTACAATCTTTTGGCTTTTTAAGATAACACAACTTTTTTTTGGAAAACAGGCATGACATGTCATAGAAAAAAATCATGGATAGATATTTCTAAAGTAACTCAGGATGCGCATCCTAAACATCACCAAGAAGGTCACTAAGACTGAAAAGAGGTTTAGTTCCCTGTAAACTGCTGTCCCAAGATACCTTTTAGGTGGTGGTGTGTGTTTATTTCGGTGTGCTATCTGTCACTGATGGAATCCATGTCTCTCCTGCTGGGAACACGAAAGAACCTGGAGGCAGGTGTGATTGGCCCAAGAACATGATGAAAGGAAGCAAGCCCAATGATCCAGCTGAAAGGTTGGTTCCACATGAGTTTAGAGAGAGAAACAACTCAGAAAGTAGGTTAAAGGCTCTTAAACTCCACTCTCTCTATTGCTAGAGGATACAGGAAGAGAGGAAGAAGACTACTTGTAGACTTAGCCATCTATGACGGAGAGAAGATAGGGGAAATAATTTTGGCTGCAGCAAGAAAAGTTACTTAACAACTGGAAAATTAAGCCACCAAAGGACAGGAAAATGTACAGGAGAGGATGTGGTCTGGGGCATATTGGCTTTTATTGGCTTCTGTAGCCAAACATGTTTTGGATGTTTGAGAATTTGCTGAAGGTGATTTTTAAAGTGAGACTCATAGAGATGACGGGTAAGATTACCCTTAAAACAGAAGCTCCTTAAGTCTATCTAGTATAAGAGAAAGAAGCCACGAATATGCAGAGAAACATGCTTTGGAATCTTGTTGTCAGTGAAGAATAAACAACCTCAAGGAAGCAAGGAATGAAGGTGGATCTGACTGTTTTAAGATTGAATAAGTCTCATAAGAGACAGTCACTGGAGAGTGTCCTCATAGTTCAAATTTAGTTCTCTAATGCACAGTTCAAAATGGAGAGATGCTTTCTGAGCCACATATGCAAAGAGAGAGTGTCTAAATCTTGATAGAAGGCAGGGTATGGCATGTGTCACTTCTGTACAGGCTGTGTGATAGATACTTTTTTTCTTCTGAATGGTGGTGGGGAATTGTCCTATGTTACTGCAAACTGTGTGTAGGGAACTGGTGTGATGCTCTAAGTCTTTTCTGACTCTCTGGAAACTTGGATTTGTAAACCCTTCATGCAGAGAGGGAAGCAAACTTTTGTAACCCTTCAGGAGAAGGTGATCCAGGATCTGTGTCTGAAAACCAGGTTCTCTCCCAGGTTGCTGCATCTGGCTGAGACAAACAACTTGAAACAGGAAAAAAAAAAAAGTTAACTCAGTTTGGGACAAATCTAAGACATGATTACATATGCCATGGCTCCAATCAACCACATCCATCTTTTGATTCTGGGAATATGAAATGGGTCTTACTGTGCTAAATTCAGGTTTTAGCACTTCTATCACTGCCTACTATTGGCTTCAGGGATAAGTCTTCATCTCCTGTAGCTTCAAGGGGCTGCCTGTGTTCTAGGGTTCCCTATCAAGATCTTCCTCTGCTGTGCAGGCTAAGTCCTTCCCACACTGACATTCCTCTACTTCCGATTTCTCCTCCCCGTTCTTGGATTCTGACTATTATGCTGGGTAATTAAGGATAATCTACATTATCCTCCAATTCTATCTGCAACTTTAGTATCTCTTTTCCATATCAGGAACCATATTCACAGACTCCAGAGACTTTGGGGAATGATTTTCTCTAACACCGGCTGTACACGGAACTTGAATTCCATTCTCCAGCCTTTCAGTGACAAGGGATTGGAGATTTGCTTTGATTTTACTTCCTTCGGAATGTAAGAATGGGGAGATTCACATTAAGATGAGGGTATGTTCATGTTAGTATTAAATGCACATCTTGTCACTACTTAGGTAGTGTCTGGACCTAATTTGAAATAAGAAATAGAATCTGTGACAAATTCTTAGCTAAGGTAAGGCTTGTTTAACTAGTATACTACTATGGCCTATTACAAGGACTTCTGGGAAAAGCTGAACTGTTTCTATTGGAGGGAGGAGAACGGTAGTGTTATCCTTCCAAGCACCAGTGGTCTTCTCCTTTAGGTTTGTCTCCTGACCAAAGTCCTGATCTTTGATTTACTAGTTGAAGAGAATATAAGAATGGGAGAGAGGAGTCTTTTCTTCCAGTGTCAGATACACTCTTTTCCTTGTGAGGTTAGAATGCTTCATGCAGAAATCTCTGAATTTTGTTTTTGTTCTCTTTTGTTCTTCTAGGATTTTCCTTGGGCCCTACTTTGATGGCTGCTGAGAGTCATATTTCTTCTCTTCCTTGTGCACCAATCAGTGAAAGGGAGGCTAGGGTGGGGTAAAACTATATTTACCCACTGCCCCCAGGTAGCAAGCAGCTTGTGAATGGGTAAGAAATGGAAAGAAGGTGTATGTGTAGACCTTGTTACAGGAAGGAATGTAGGAAGTTCAGCCATTGATTCTCAGGTCTGAGTAATTTCCTTCAAATTGGTTTTATCAGGAAACCCCAGGTGACTGGTTCTTATACAATTTCTAAGATGAGTAACGATGTTACATTCACCTCTTTGATTACTGTGTCTTGAAATTACTTTCAAGGGTAAAACTCAGTGGGTAGAGGAGTGACTTCTTAGCTCCTGCCAGCCTTAGTGACACTTGGGACAGGATTACAAAGATTTTAAAGAGAGGCATGCAGATAGTGTCAAAACACTTTGCCTGTTTTACCAAACCTGTGACCTGTGTTACTAGCCATACCTTTTCACATATGCATACATGATCATTTCTGGAGTAAATGCTGGGATCTTTTAGCATAATGTTCAAAAACTATTATTTGGGTTTATAAGAAGGCGGTCACTTGTGTCACAGCACATATGTGGCAATCAGGGGGCAACTATTTGATGCTAGTTCTCTCCTTCCACCTTTATGGAAGTTTGGAGATCAAACTCAGGTCACCAGGCTTGTGCAGCACTTTATTTTAATCCATCTCCTCAGCCAGTGAAAGCTGTGTGCTTCATCATTATAATCCTCAATCAAAGGAGACAACAACCATGTGCTTCCTCCATGTTTAAAATAAGGTTTAAATACTTGTCAGGAAGCCAGCCAGCCTAATGAGGTCTTTGAAGATCTGGATTATAATCTAGAGATTTTGTGGTTAGCAATTGGGCCCATGGATTACTGAATGGTCTAAACAGTTGAGGAGTTTCTTAAACACCAAACTGAAATGCTGTGGACTAAAATCTTATCAGTGTCACTGAGATATATTTTAGACATATGTTATTATCTTCTACATATTTCTTATTACAATGATTTTAGTTTGTTATAGGACCTACAATCAAAGGAACTGCTGTTGAGAATTGTTATACCCTGGTACATAGATGGCAGGGTTCCCTGTCCCATTCAGTCGAGGCTGTGTGCACTGTTATTGTACTGTGCTGTTCTCTAGGTGTTTTGCTCCAATATGGGCTGCTGATCCAGCTGTCAAACTTTGATTTGCATTTCTGATTTGAAAATAAAATGCCAGCTCTGGGGAACATTTCTTACCCTATTAGTACATCCCCTTGGGCTTACTGATCTTGAAGACAGGGGTCACTTGGGGCCAAGAAGGAGATGTTAGGAGGATGGCACTAACCTGTTGATCTAGCCAGCATTTGTGTTGTTATCTGAATTCTGTGTATTTTCCAGTCAGTTTTGTCTTTTGATCAGACAAGACGTTTTGAGTTGTTGGAAACATTCACTACTGTTTGTCCAGAACAAATGATTAACAGATGCCAGCTTATGTTTGTCATCTTTTCTCTGTACAAAAAGAATATAATTAAAACCGAACTTCTCCTCCCTGTACACCACCATTTCATTTTCTTCTCTTACTAGCTAAAAAGTGAGCAGAATTTTTTTTAATGTATAAATTTGGACACTTGAGTACAAAAACCAGTAGCTTCTATACTGACTCAACTTTAAAACGACATCCCTAAAACACATTCTGAATTGGATTACATTTTAAAGCCCTTGGTCATTTCCTTACCACCTTTCTATTCCAGGTGTTTCCTTTCTGGGTTGTTCCATCTTTCTCTTCTCTGTCAGTGTTCTTGCAAATTCTTTAATACAAGCTGCAGCTATTACTGAAATCCAATGGCACGATCCTAGGTGAATAAAAATGTCATAGGTTGTTTTGTGTGGTAACTGTTTTCAGTTCTTTGACTTGATCATTTGCAGGACCTTACCTAGTGTATGGACAAAGTTAAAGGCGATTTCTCTTTATTTCAGGATAGAAAAATACATACACTATTGCTTAACTTTATTTCCCTTGCTCATTCAGGCTTCTCAGCCACCAAAATTCTTCAGATGTATTAGTTGTTAGTTCTTACTATGACCTCAGCCACACAGCTTGTGAAAGCAGGAGCCTGGGGCTTAATTCTTGGGTCTGGAGTTCATTGCTCCTAATGCCCACTTCACTTTTTCTCCCAAGAAGACAGAAATATAGTACTCATTAAAGTGCAGGAAGGGACTTAGAGAACCCTTGACAGTAGTGCTCTTACCAACACTCTTTCTCATGCAAATAGCTCAAGCTGCAGGTGTGACTGTGGAGAGGAAAAAGGCATTCTAGTATTTCTGAAGAGAGCTGTTAGAACTCAAGTCTTCCCTGAGCTCTTCATTAGCCAATTCAGTGTTTAGTAAGCACTTTTGCTTGGTCAAGAATGTTCTATTCCTAAAGATACAAGATAAGACAAAATATATGAATAGCTTTGAGTCTTGAAGCTCACATCTACTCATGGTTTTATTATTGGATTTGTTGCTATTATTTCTGTTTGAGGTAGCATGCATCAGACTGCTTTTCTGTAAGAGATAATTGTGTTGGTGAAACAATTGTTACTTGTTAGGGTACTTGGAACCTACCAGGCACCATGCTCAGCACATTTGTTGTTGTTGTTTTTATTAGATATTTTATTTATTTACATTTCAAATGTTATCCCCTTTCCTCGTTGTCCCTCTAGAAAAAAAAAGAAAAACCTATTCCTTCTCCCCT
>JADRCC010419473.1:0-25467 GCA_019843855.1 Hylomyscus alleni
TCTCTCTCTCTCTCTCTCTCTCTCTCTCTCTCTCTCTCTCTCTCTCTTTCTCTCTCTCCACCCCCATCTCTCTCTGTCACCCCCTCAAAAAACAGCTTTCATCACTTCCCCATTTCAATCTGGGACAGCACCATCATTTCCTCTCTGTTTCTGGGTGGAGACAACTTCATAGTTTACACTGGAATGCTGGGAGATTCAGGGTGGGATTTCTTACCTGTCTTTCTGCACCTTTTCATTGTGTCTAAGCTATTTTGAAATGGAGAGATTCCTTGCCTCCTATCTCCATGTCATTGGAGGATCTTCTTAGTCAACAAATGTTCATCTCCTTGATCATGGCAAGATACTGTGGTGGCCCAAATTGGCCCAGTTGGGAAAGCTCCAGTCTGTGACCTTGGCACACTGGGATCCTTAGTATGGAATGGAAAAGCCAAAACAGGAGATGGAACAGTGAAGGGCATTTGTTTTCTTTGTAATTCCATAGTGGAAATGGGTTTCCAGGAATCTCATATACATCACCTGTGAACTTCCATTCTCAACACTTGCTTTCTTGCTTTAATTGTTTTTCAGCTTTAGTTTTAGAAACCATTCACAGCAGATAAACTGGTGACCCAGAAGGCAGGTCACTCACAAAAGTCAGTTTCAAATTATAGGTAAGCAACTGGTAGAGGCTGAGAAGAGAGTAAAGGTGGTAAGACAAGGATGATCAATTGAGGGGGTCTGGAGATTAGACATGCATAACAGAGCCAAAACAGTCAGCCTGAGAGTTCCTTCCCAGGCCACACATGTTCAAATCCAGCAATAGCACATCTGAAAAGCTGTCCCCACCAGGATGGGTAAGGGGGAGGCCTCAGCCCACAGTCTCCTGGCTGAACACAGAATAGGAAGCAGAGGGATTGGCGCTGAAATGGCAAAACCAAATCAGGCAGAGACATTGTGAATTTCACCGGTGTCTCTCGCCGGACTCCTCGGGCCTGGAGAACTAGGAGTCAATGTGAGTTCATACTAGTGTGTGCTCTACAGAAGTTTACTTGAAATCACTCTAGTTCTCAAGATTTTATTCAGCCTGGGGCTTTAATACCTTTGAATGAGACTTAGATCTACCAAATCCTGTTATGTTAGGGTCTTGGTTCTTAATACCACCACAAGCTCAGGCCCTGGAGCTTCCTGCCCTACAGAACCTTAGCCATGAAGCCCTGACCTTTTTTTCCATTGCCACATCTGCCTGCACATCTGAGAATCAAGGATCAGACAGCAAGGAGCCATGGGGCCTCCAAGATGCTCATCCCCCAGCCCCAGTGTCCACAATCCCGGAGATGATGCAAGGGCATCATTGTGTAAAGTGATCCATGGTACTGGGTGGCACGCATGCAAATGAAGTGTGACACTTGACATCCTCTCCTCCTTCAGTCTTCTCTGCCCTGCTTTCTCAGCCTCTCTTGGCTACTGGTGGGTTTGCCTGCCTCTCCGGTTCTTTGTATTCTTGCATATCTAATGAGTCCATAGTTCTGACTTTCCAGATCTAGGAATTTAAAGAAGAAATTATTGATGCCTGCACTGGATGCATCTGCTGCTGCCCTGGGATCTCTCAAATATCCTTATCCTCAGGAAGGCTGAAGTGACAAGGTTTCTATCACTCAAGGTCAAGATTGAGCATGTGTCTAGTGATTGTACCTTGTAGAGTGCAGTCAGCTCTCAGTGGAGACTGGAGCTGCACTTGTAAGAAGGAAGGTACACTGACTTGGTTTGGTTTTGGTTTGGTTTGGTTTTTCGAGACAGGGTTTCTCTGTGTAGCCCTGGCTGTCCTGGAACTCACTCTGTAGACCAGGCTGGCCTGGAACTCAGAAATCCACCTGCCTCTGCCTCCCAAGTGCTGTGATTAAGGGCGTGAGCCACCACTGCCCAGCTAGACTGATCTTAGTAGGGAGAGTTTCACAGTCACATGAGGACCTGACTGGGGAGCTGAGCACTGTAATTTTAGGGACGAAGGTGTTGGTGGGAATATTCTCTTCATTTGCCTGCTGGTCCTGCACTGGTTTCACTGCCCCACAGCTCATCTGCTCATCCCCAGATGGGCATGGCCTTGGCTTTCGTGGGCTCCCAGCCCTGGCAAGCGTGTACAACCACTCTGTACATCCTGAGCTCTGAAAGGAAGCCAAGGGGCAGATACCAGGCCGATGCCTGCATGCCTAAAGGGGAACAGCACCCACCACCCTCCCCTCCATTCACACCAAAGCCTGACTGAAACCAACCTGAGCACTAAAAATAGGACAGGGAGAGGAGTAGACGGAGGCAGAAATGAAATCGGTGTGTGACCGAAGGAGCTGCAGAGTCTCGTCTTTTCCCTAGGTTGGTAGAGTGGTTGGTTGTGCAACCTATAGCACTTAGCACACTGCCGCTTATCTCGGCCGGCAGTTAAACCGACGGCAGAGCTGGTCTCCCCACAATGGAGCTGAAATTAGCCTAGGCTCAGGGCCAGGCCCCGCTTGGCATAGGATGTTTGGAGGTTATATACTTAAACAGAACCAGCTCCTATAGCATTTTTCTGCAGTAGACCCTTCTGTGCCCAAGTTAAATTCTCAAGATGCCACTGAGAGGTCCTGGGACTGAACACGTATGGTACTGTGGATGGACATCATAGTGACAACAGTGAACATACACAACACTCAGTGTGTACATGCACCCTGAAACACACAACCCATGCATGCACGCACACACACACACACACACACACACACACACACACACACATAACACATGCGTCCACCTACATTCACACATGCATATGCACACACTCAAGCATGCTCCTTACAGTTCTGCTTTGCCCTCTGCTTTTCAGTAGGAGTGGAAAGCCAAGTTAATAAGTTAAACAGTTAGGGGCCATATCACACCCTTGAAAGATAAGGAAACCCAGCACTGGTGACAATCAGTATTTATTGTGGTCAGTGTGCATAGAGACAGGCCCTATATGCTCACCAGCCTGGATTCCTGTTGGACAAAGAGTCATGGCTGTATATTTGGAGGCCATCTGGCCATCTAGGCCATCCCTGGTCTTGTGGATTCCAACATCCCACGCTTGACTGAGGCTACAGTTCTTCCAAACTCTTTACTGGTTTTCTTCCCTGAACACTCAGAAGATGGCAGTGCCTGCTAGAATGCATTTAACAATTGAAATGGGGATGAGCAGTGGCAGAGCTGTGGCCTGGCAAGGCCAAAGCCACGGGTTTCATTACTAGCACCACCTCCTCCAAATAATAAGATTAAGAATTCTTCAAAGGGCCGTGTTTCATGATGACTTCTTTTATAACTTTTTGATTGATTTTTATTTATTTAAAAATTGTAGATTATACATATGAGAGAGAGACAGAGACAGAGAGACACACAGAGAGAGTGTGTGAGTATAGAGGTATTTGCACATGTATGCAGATGTCTACAGAGGCTAGAAGAGGGTGTCTGGTTTCATGTCTGTGGACTTGTGCTGGCTGTGAGTCACCTGACATGGGTACTAGGAACCTAACCTGAGTCCTCTGGAAAAGCCAGAAGCAGTAGCCACTGAGCCATCTCTTTAGCCCAGAATGACCTCCTGAAGGTTGCTAGTCCTGTCATCTTGTCATCTCTCTCCTGCCTCCTCCTCTTCTGCCTTCTGTCTCCCCACCCTCTTCTTTCTCTTCCACTTCGAGTGTCAAATCCCTTCAAAATATTTATTCTGATTTCTATTTTTACTTTTGGTTTTTAAAGGTACACTCTTTGTAGATGTCTCAGTTTTGCTTTGAACTCATGATCCTCCCGTCTCCACCTCCCCGTTGTCAGGATATCCAAGTGTGTGCCACCATACCCAGCCTTAAAATATTTATTTGTACTGGTGTCCTCGCTCGCCTAACACCTTAAACATGACTTCTGTGCTGTTTGCTAAACCAGTACTGCCCTTCCGCTGGCTTTCTATAGACAGTGTCCAGCTACGAGGTGTATCCTTTGGTCGCCTAACTCCTCAGTTCAATGATAACACATAGGCCTGAGCCCAACTGGTTGTTTTGGAGTGAACTTGACTGAGGTTCCAGCTTAGCTTCTGCCTCTATCAGCCTGGTCCCTGGACTAACCTCCCTCATCTGTAAAGGGAAGAGATGCTCTCTCTCTGTCCTTACCAGCTGTGAGAGGCTACATTCTTGGCTTCAGGCCTTGAACTAGGTTAAGTGTGGCTCCTTCATGAATGTGTCGCTGACCTTCCTGCCCCAGGCTTAACTTTAGGTGAAAGTTATGGGTAAGCTGGCGACCGCAGGCTGAGCGTCGGTCTCATCTGCAGATGGGGGATTTGGCCTCAGTTGGGGAGGGAGAGCTTACCTGATGGGTGACCACTGGATGATTTTCACTTCTGCGAAACAGATCTCTGCTGTTTCTTGGCCCAGAAGCCTGCCACATCTTAGAGTCACCAGTGTCATGAGCCGGTTGTGGAAAGTGGAAATGGACAGGATGTGGTTTGAACTGACAAAACTGGAGCAAATCACTCATCTCTGGGGTTGGCATGGATACCGAGGGTTGGGGTGTGTGTGCAGAAATACTGAGGTCGGGGGGGAGGACTGTGCAGGGATACCAAGAGGCAAGAGAGGCTGTGCTTACTGTACGGACAGTCGGCATTGTAAGTCTAGGGCAGCCCAGCCACTGTGGACATATTAGGATAATACTAACGACAGCAGCAACCACACACTCAGCTACCAAGAGAGGAATAAAGTGACCGTGTTTCTCCTTTCAGTAGAAGACCCTTGTATCAAAATAGCACCTAACGTTCAATTCAGCTTTGTATACATTTGCTTTCCATAGCAGCCTGAAGAGCTGTGTTCATAGTTTGAGATAAGAATCTTAAGTGGCACTGTGGAAGTGAGGTTAGAAGGTGACCAAATGGTCCAGAGCAGAGTCACGCTGAACATACTGGGCTTGGAAGCTGGGCAGCATTGAGCCTGACTAGTACTTGAATGGAAGGAAGCAACAAAGCAGACTTCAGAGTCATAAGATTCCCCATGTGTGACCCAAATCCATGGCATGCTTCCTCTGTACTAGCAACAGAACCCTAAACTCAGAATCTGGCCCCGGAGAGCCAGGATCCATGATGCCTTCGTAACACTCACCACAGCCTTGACATGGACCTGGATATGTCCCAGGGTCATTTGAGGACCTTACCCTGTGTCTCCACAGCATGGCCTGGGCGGTGGAGACAATCAGCAAATCACAGATCAATGAATAGTTAATTCTAAACAATGTAAACACCTCCAAAGTCTACTAGTGTGCACATCGTTTTTTTGTCAACTTGACATAAATGTAGACATAGTTAGAAAGAGGGAAGCGTGGTTGAGAAGATGCTTCCGTTACACTGGCCCGGAGGCAAGCCCATGAGCGATTTTCCTAATCAGTGATTAATGTGGGAGAGCCCAGCCTCGCGGGGGCAGTGTCACCCCTGTGCAGGTGGCTCTGCAACATATAAGAGAGCGAGCTGAGCAAGCCATGGGAAACCAGCCAGTAAGCAGTGTTCCTCCATTGCCTGTGCTTCGGTTCCTGCTTCTAGGTTCCTGCCTTGAGCTCCTGTCCTGAGTTCTCTTCACAATGGACCATCAGCTGGTTTCCTCCCAGAGCCGCTTTTGTTTGTGGTGTTCATCCCAGCGATAGAAACATAACTAAGAGAAGTAGGTTTAATAAAAATTCAAGTACTTCAGGACTTACGTAACTAACTGCTGACTGACAGTGGCCCTCCCTTCAGAGACCCACAGACATGGCTGGGCGCATCTTTTTACATCCCAGCCCCATGGTCACTCTACCAGGACTGTCTTTGGTGCGCATGTCGTTGTCTGATGTCTGTGTTGAGAAGAACCATCCTAGTGCCTCGCTGCTTGGCTGGGTTTGCCGCATCTTGGGTAGGCTCCCTTCTGACAGACACATTCTCAGGTCTAAAATCAAGGCAATGACACAAAATGCCTCCTCGTGGGTGGTCATGGGACTGGCGGCATCATGAAACTGTTCACGTGGAGTTGGGTGTGGAGTAAGCACCAAAGAGAAGAGAAAGCAGCTCCTTTTTAAGGTTCTTTCAGCGGCGTAATAGTCTTTAAAATCATGCAGTCTTAGCCTGTTTTTTTCCCCCTGGCATAAACATGATCTGGCACAGCCAATGTTGTTTAATGTTTGCCTGGCTTCCTTCCCTCTGTTTTCCGTCTCTGGGGAGGACAGGAGAGGAAGGACATCCACTTTCACAAACACTACCTTTGAGTGCCTCAGACTAATGTGCAACACTGAGCTGAGATGGCTTTTTATTTTTAGCATACACGAGTATTTAATGCATGATAATGTTTATACCACACATCAGTGGAGAATGGAAAGACCACTCACAAAATGGACTTAACTAGCTAATTATTTAGGAAAGCGTGAATGTACTTTGAGAAAAAAAAAAAAGACATTTACTCTACACTCGAAACATCACAGATGGGTCAGAAAGTACTGACAAATCTACGTACTTCGGAATGGGGACCTGTTTATGGGCGTGGCCCTGGGATGTAGAAGGATGCGCCCAGCCATGTCTGTGAGTCTCAGGAGGGAGGATCACTGTCAGTCAGCAGTTAGTTATGTAAGCCCTGAAATCACAGAGGCCTTCCTCCCTCCAGGAAAGGCAGGCAGAAAGCTCTTCATCCAATAGGCTTAAGAAGGCAGGACAGAGCCTCCCCTCCTCCCAGAGCCTATGATAGCGCAGACAATTCAGCACTTGATTTTTTTGGTGAACCAGGTTATAGAAAGTCATGAAATAGAAAGCATAGGACTTTGGTCACATAAAATAAAACTGCTTGGAAATCACAAATAAATGAAAGCAAAAGGTAAATGTAAAACTGGTTTAACTGCATTCCACTGGGTTCTTTGTTGTTTTGTTCACTTTACAGAGCTCTTTGTATAGGAAGGAATTAGCCCTTTGGCTCCAACGTGTAGCATATACCACATCTCTACTTGTTTGTGGTATTATTTTTTTTGTCCCATAGAAACTTTGAAGTTCTTTGCAGTTAAATTCCAAAATCTAACAAATT
Source organism: Hylomyscus alleni (assembly GCA_019843855.1). NCBI lineage: Eukaryota > Metazoa > Chordata > Mammalia > Rodentia > Muridae > Hylomyscus > Hylomyscus alleni. Next base: position 7,050 of record JADRCC010419473.1, read on the forward strand.
AATCATAAGATGGCTTCACTATACATACACATAGTCTCCTTTAGTGTCACTTGAGACCCAAACCTTGTTAGAAGTGATGCAAACTACACTGTGGAACTGTGAGCTATTCTTACAGTCTTCCTTGGTTGGGATTACGTAGAATTTTAAATGTAAGTTCTTCTGCCTTAAAGGAGGGAGAAAGAGCTAATAAGTATTTTTGTTAGAATTTAGACAAAACATTGTCAGTATTATAGGCCTATCTGCGTTTCAACACATGTGTTTATTTATTTATTTTTGTCCCAAATACCAAGTAAATGCCTGACATTCACTGAAGGTTGTCAGAGCCAGGCCATCATAACCAGAAGTGGCCGGCTCCCATAGATGGAAGCCCTGTGTGTTCAGAGACATCACCCTTCAGTGTGTTCCTTCTTGGTGGATGCCATTATGTTTAGCCAAGCTGGACAAGTGGAAATTTTTCACCCCCTAAAAAACAGTAAAATAGATAAGGCTAGGCCTGGAGGCACAGATCTGTATCCCAACTGCTCAGGGGGCTAAGGCAAGAAGATATCAAGTTCAAGGCTAGCCTGCACAACAGAGTTCAATGACAGGTTGGATAATTAGTGCAACAAGATCTCAAAAATGTTAAAAGTAAAACAGGGGACTGGGGATGGAGTTCAGTGGCAGCATACTTGCTAAGTATGCTGAAGTACCTAGGTTCAATTCCAGGGACAGAAGATAAACAAATACATAAGTATATCAATAAGTAAATATAATTGAAGGTAATTTAAAGATCCAAACAAGCAAAACCAAAACAAAACTAAAATAGATTAACCCAGAATGCAGCACCCCTAACACCATTCACTGTGTCTCGATCACATGATTAGCTGCTTCTAGTAGCTAATACATATACTTTATTTTTTAATAAAGATAACTGGTGATTTGTTAAAAGTCAGGAGCTGAACTAAGCTTACAAGGCCCTCTAAGTGACCTGCCAGATACTTGGGGACATGTAGATTAGCAGTGTAGCCACTCTTGTGTCTCGATATAGGAACATGTCTGGCTTCCGAGCAAATCGACACGCTCATAAATTTCTTACTAAGAGAAGGATCTCTGCCAGCAACTCAGACCTTACATTCAGCATGTCCTTCACTGAAGTTAGTATCATGACTGAAAGTATACTCAGCCTGGGTGACACAATATGTGAAGTGAAAATTATATCCACAGCCCGCTTCCAGGAGGTCTATGCATGAGACTGGTGGAAGATGGAAGCTACCAAAGTTGAAACTATGACACTGGGAGAGAAGAGGAACTTGATGGCGTCACACTGCCCTCCGCAGGATGCCTTGCTTTCAGTCCACCAGTGCCCCCTTCAGGAAATCACTGTGAAGCCATCATTTCAGGGCTCAGCTGGCTCACAGTGAATGCTCAGTGAGATTGGCCTGCAAAGAGATATAAGTCAAGTGTGTAACTCCAGAACATCAAAACGAGGGTTCAGGTGTCTGTTCAAAGGGGAACAGCTAGTCATAAATACTGCACAGGACTCGAGGCTTATTTAACAATTATTCCTCTCTTCAGCTGTTGGAAGCAGAGATATATGGACAACTTTGAAGTATCATACTCCTAACTTAAGCAAACAGAAACATCTTGATATTCTTTTCTATTAAGAAAAAATATGTAAAAGAACTAAAAATAATCCTAGGATTTTTCTTATTTTTCTCCACTTCCCTTTATTATTTTGTTCCCCCTTCTAAGTAGGACTGAAGTATCCACGCTTTGGTTTTTCTTCCTCTTGAGGTTTGTGAGTTGTATCTTGGATATTCCACACTCTTTGCCTAATATCCACTTATCAATGAGTACATACCATGTGTGCTGTTTTGTGACTAAATTACCTCACTCAGGGTGATATTTCCTAGATTCATCAACTTGACTTCAAATTTCATGAAGTCATTGTTTTTAATAGCTGAGTAGTACTCTATTGTGTAAATGTACCACATTTTCTGTATCCATTCCTCTGTTGAGGAGCATCTGGGTGGTTTCCATCTTCTGGCTGTTGTAAATATGGCTGCTATGAACGTAGTGGAGCATGTGCCTTATTACATGTTGGAGCATCTTCTGGGTATATGGAAGTGGTATAGCTGGGTCCTTAGGTAGTACTATGTCCAATTTTCTGAGGAACCGCCAAACTCATTTCCAGAGTGGTTGTACCACCTTGCAATCCCACCAGCAATGAAGGAGTGTTCCTCTTTCTCCACAACCTTGCCAGCATCTGCTGTCACCTGAGTTTTTGATCTTAGTCATTCTGACTGGTGTGAGGTGGAATCTTGGGGTTGTTTTGATTTTCTTTCCCTGATGACTAAGGATGTTGAACATTTCTTTAGGTGCTTCTTGGCCATTTGAATTTCTTCAGTTGAGAATAAGAGATATTAAGGAAAAATGATTGTTGCTTCCTGTTATTTTTGTTGTTAGAGTTGGAATTATGTTTGTGTGGCTATCTTCTGTTGGGTTTGTTGAAAGAAGATTATTTTCTTGCTTTTTCTAGGGTGTAGTTTCCCCCCTTGTGTTGGAGTTTTCCATATATTATCCTTTGTAGGGCTGGATTCATGGAAAGATATTGTGTAAATTTGTTTTTGTCATGGAATATCTTGACTTCTCCCTCTACGGTAACTGAGAGTTTTGCTGAGTATAATAGCCTGGACTGGCATTTGTGTTCTCTTAGGGTCTGTATGACATCTGCCCAGGATCTTCTGGCTTTCATAGTCTCTGTAAAGAAGTCTGGTGTAATTCTGAAAGGTCTGCCTTTATATGTTACTTGACCTTTTCCCCTCACTACTTTTAATATTCTTTCTTCATTTTGTGCATTTGATGTTTTGACTACTATGTGGCAGGGAGAATTTGTTTTCTGGACAAATATATGTAGAGTTCTGTAGGCTTCTTGTTTGTTCATGGGCATCTTTTTTTTTGAGGTTAGGGAAGTGATCTTCTATAATTTTGTTGAAGATGTTTACTGACCCTTTAAATTGGGAGTCTTCACTCTCTTCTATACCTACTATCCTTAGGTTTGGTTTTCTCATTGTGTCCTGGATTTCCTGGGTGTTTTGGGTTAGGAGCTTTTTGCTGTTTGCATTTTCTTTGACTGTTGCATCAATGTTTTCTATGGTGTCTTCTGCCCCTGAGATTCTCTCTTCTATCACTTATATTTTGTTGGTGATGCTTGCATCTATGACTCCTAACCTCTTTCCTATATTTTCTATCTCCAGGGTTGTCTCCCTTTGTGATTTCTTTATTGTTTCTATTTCCATTTTTAGATCCTGGATGGTTTTGTTCAATTCTTTCACCTGTGTGGTTGTATTTTCCTATAATTATTTAAGGAATTTTTGTATTTCCTCTTTAAGGGCTTCTAGCTGGTTACCTGTGTTTTCCTGAATTTCCTTTTTTTTTGTTTTTTGTTTGTTTTGTTTTTTCGAGATATGGTTTCTCTGTGTAGCCCTGGCTGTCCTGGAACTTACTCTATAGACCAGGCTGGCCTTGAACTCAAAAATCCACCTACCTCTGCCGCCCAAGTGCTGGGATTAAAGGCGTGCACCACCACTGCATGGCTCTCCTGTATTTCTTTAAGGGAGTTATTTATGCTCTTTTAAAAGTCCTCTATCATTATCATGAGATGTGATTTTAAATCAGAGTCTTGCTTTTCCAGTGTGTTGGGGTATCCAGGGTTTGCTGTGGTGGTGGGAGAACTGGGTTCTGATAATGCCAAGTAGCCTTGGTTTCTGTTGCTTATGTTCTTGCCCTTGCCTCTCACCATCTGGTTATCTCTGATCTTGCTGTTATCTGTTAGCTGGTCTTGCTGTCTCTGACTGTGGCTGGTCCCTCCTTCAAGCCTATGTGTCAGCATACCTGAGAGACCAGTTCTCATAGCTGCTGGCAGCTACAAGGAGGAATTTGGGTATGGTGAGCTGTGGCACAGAGCCAGCTCTGGGCATAGATAGATAGAAACCAGAAGGATTGTGGTCCCACATTTTATTTACTGTTCCAGAGGCACAGTCTCTTGAAGACCTAAGGTCAAGGATACAGTGAATGGAAAATGTCTATGAGATAAACAGCCACTTGAGTCTCCTATTTCCTGTACTCTTTTGAGCTAAAGCAATTCCCCTTTCTTCCTCCTTGACTCAGCCCTGCAGGGAAGCACCCACAGATATCTCCACTGCCATAGTGCCCACACATGGTTTCTTGGTACAATCTCTTTCTCCTTCTCTTCCCAAATAACCGCTCTGTCCATTTCCTGTTGTCTTGCTTCTTTAGCCTTGTGGATGCTTCTATAACCATCTTACATATCAAATCTTTTGTTTGTTTGTTTGTTTATTTATTTATTTAAAATAGTTAGTAGAGGGCTGGAAAGATCGTTCAGTGATCAAGAGCACTTTATGCTCTTCTAAAAGACCTGAGATCAGTTCCCAGCACAAATCTGAACTCAGATTTGTATGTTAAAACCCAGTAGGCCTTAATATGATGAAGTTGGGAGGTGGTTGATTATGCCCTGAGGTAAGGAATGAGAAGTAGAAACACAGGCTACCTTATTCTACTTACTATTCTGGGAAAATTCTGTATCTGGTACTGATGGAAGGATGTAGCATAACTGAACATATCTATGGACTGTGATGTAATCACTTTGCATCTCTGTCACTTTCCTGTAGCACTTCCCATTTCTGCATTATTATAATAACTGTGGCCAGTGATCTATTGTGCTATCATTATGTTATTATGCTATTGATCTATTATATCTCTTGTTCCTGAGTTCAGTTCCCAGCATTCACATTGAGAAACTCACAACTGCCTGTAATCACACTCCCTTTCCATAGGCACCCATATTCATGTGTATACACTCACACAGACATACACATATGTACTCACTCAGACACACACACACACTGGATGCCTGATGAAGACACCATCTCTGAGCCATCCTCGGCTCTCAGCCCTAACCCTCCTATTTATCCTTTTTTCCATGGGAATCAGGAACTGTAGATAAGAAAATACAAAGCATGTTGTGACAGAGACAGACATCTAGGAGATTAAGCCTCAAATTGAAGCATGCTGAGAACAGACAGCAGCAATCACAAGTCAGGAATAAGGCGAGAAGGCTCCTCTCCAGAGGACTGAGGACACAGCTCTGTTGTAGCTTGATTTCTAGCTTCTAGAATGACAAGGGGAGGGATGTCTGCTAGTGAGGCCATCCATTTTGTGGCGCTTGACTGCATCAGTGTGAGCAAGCTGAGACTCTAGCCTCATCTCAGTTTCCTTGTTTACGAAGGTCAGCTTGTAGTGCTGCCTAGAGATCTGAAGAGTAAACAGCACCTACGTTAGCATCTCTCGTAGGAAGAGGCAAGCAGGACACGGACTGTCATCCTCTTTTGATAAGGGAGTTGCTCCTCCACAGCACTCTCATCCTGGCCACAGTCCCTGCTTCCCTACATGCACACCATGCACACATATGCCAGACACCTCATATCACACACACACACACACACACACACACACACACACCATTATATACATATGCCAGACACATCACACACACACCATTATATTCATATGTCACACACATCACTGACACACACACATTATACATATGCCAGACACATCACAAATACACACACGCTATACATATGCCAGACACATCACACATAGACAACACACACACATTACATACAAAGGCCAAGAATATCAACACACTACATACAGAGAACACACCACACTGTGCCATGCACCACACATATCATTCATACCACATCGCATATACATACTACACTATGAATATCATACCACAGCCATCACATATACACACATCATACCATTCCATTCCATACCGTGCACATGCTACATGTATATTACATACCCATACCTCAGATTAATCACACATACCAGACACACATTACACATATGTTACCCAGATAGTCTACATTTTACATACACACATACTACACCATACACACACTACCCCATACCATACCTACCATACCACACCATGTATGCCACACATCAAACACATCCTACATAACACACACATACACAGAGAGACAGAGACAGGGAGACAGAAAGACAGGCTCCATTCCATGTAAAATCCTCTACTATGTGATAGTAGAATCTGATGTACTCTTGCCCTGTAGTTCTTCCTCTGTATGTAAAATATTGAATGTGTGTGTGTGTGGAACTTGTTGGTGATGTGTGTCTAGTATGTGTGATTGATTCACCTGAAGTGTGGGTATGTAATGTACATGCATAGGATGCTCATTTCTGCCAGACGCTGACTATAAGTGGTTTGAGAAGGTATGAAGGATCCAAGTCTAGTTCAGCCCTGGGAGGAAAGGGAATATCTCCTAGTTTGCTTCTGCCCCACCTAAAAGCATTTACCCATGTAGCTTTAACATTTTCAGTCTTAAAACCACAGGAAGCGAACTTTCTAAGGCAGGACCAGCAGGGAGACACAGGCCACAGAAGCAGCAGAGCAGCTGGGACAGGGTCCTTCCTACCTCCATCCACACCCAGCAGGTGTGCCTGTTCCACAGCTCCCTGTGCACCTTTCCGGCAAGGGGAGAGCTTGTCTCCAGGGAGTGCTCTGACCCCGGGACTCAGGTGAGATCACCATTTTCTCTCTGTGACTTTCTGAGGCAGGACCAGCCAGGAGGCATAGGCCACAGAAGATGCGGAACAGCAGGGACAGGATCCTTCCTGCCTCCATCTGCACCCAGGAGCTGGGGCTCTTCCACAGCCCTCTGTGCACAGGTCTTACCAGGAGAGAGCTGATCTCCAAGGAGTGCTGACACAGGCTGACAGACCCACAGGAGGAACAAGCTCCAGCCAGAGACAGCAAGAACATCTAAAACCAGAGATTAACAATGGCAAAAGGCAAATTCAAGAATCTTAGCAACAGAAACCAAGGTTACTTGGCATCATCAGAACCCAGTACTCCCACCTCAGCAAGTCCTGGATACCCCCAAAAACGGGAAAAGCAAGATTTGTATCGAAAATCATACCTCATGATGGTGATAGAAGAATTTAAGAAGGATATAAATAACTCCCTTAAAGAAATACAGGAGAACACAGGTAAACAGGTACAAGCCCTTAAAGAGGAAACACAAAAATCCCTTAAAGAAGTATAGGAAAGTACAACCAAACAGGTGAAGGAATTGAACAAAGCCATCCAGGATCTAAAAATGGAAGTAGAAATAATTAAGAAATCACAAAGAGAGACAACTCTGGAGATAAAAACCTTGGAAAGAAGTCAGGAGTCATAGATGCAAGCATCATCAACAGAATATAAGTGACAGAAAAGAGAATCTCAAGTGCAGAAGATACCATAGAAAACATTGACACAACAGTCAAAGAAAACGCAAAATGCAAAAAGATTCTAACCCAAAACATACAGGAAATCTAGGACACAATGAGAAGACCAAACCTAAGGATAGTAGGTATAGAAGAGAGTGAAGATTTCCAACTTAAAGGGCCAGTAAATATAACAAAATTATAGAAGAAAACTTCCCTAACCTCAAAAAAAGAGATGTCCATGAACATACAAGAAGCCTACAGAACTCCAAATAGTTTGGACCAGAAAAGAAATGCCTTCTGCCACATAATAATAAAAACATGAAATGCACAAAACAAAGAATATTAAAAGTAGTGAAGGAAAAAGTCAAGTAACATATAAAGGCAGACCTATCAGAATTACACCAGACTTCTTTACAGAGACTATGAAAGCCAGAAGATCCTGGGCAGATGTCATACAGAGCCTAAGAGAACACAAACGCCAGCCCAGGCTACTATACCCAGCAAAACTATCAATTACCATAGATGGAGAAACCAAAGTATTCCACGACAAAACCAAATTTACACAATATCTTTCCACAAATCCAGCCCTTCAAAGGGTAATAAATGGAAAACTCCAGTACAAGGAGGGAAACTACATCCTAGAAAAAGCAAGAAAGTAATCTTCCAACAAAACTAAAAGAAGATAGCCATATGAACAGAATTCCAACTCTAACAACAAATATAACAGAAAGCAGCAATTACTTCTCCTTAGTATCTAATAATATCAATGGACTCAATTCCCCAATAAAAAGACATAGACTATCAGACTGGGTATGTAAACAGGACCCAACATTTTGTTGTATACAAGTAACCCACCTCAGTGACAAAGATAGACACTACCTCAGAATAAAAGACTGGAAAACAATTTTACAAGCAAATGGTCCCAAGAAACAAACTGGAGTAGCCACTGTAATATGGAATAAAATATACTTTCAACCTAAAGTGATCAAAAAGATAAGGAGGGACACTTCATACTCATCAAAGGTATGATCTACCAACATGAACTCTCTATGCTCCAAATGCAACGGCATCTACATTCATAAAAGAAACTTTACTAAAGCTCAAAGCACATATTGCTCTGCACACAATAATAGTGGGAGATTTCAACACCCATTCTCTGCAATGGACAGATCATGGAAACAGAAACTAAACAAAAACACAGTGAGACAACAGAAGTTATGAAACAAATGGATTTAACAGATATCTATAGAACATTTTATCCTAAAACAAAAGGGTATACCTTCTTCTCAGCACCTCATAGTACCTTCTCCAAAATTGACCATATAATTGGTCACAAAACAGGACTCAACAAATACAAGAAAATTGAAATAATTCCTTGCATCCTATCAGTTCACTATGGACTAAGGCTGCTCCTCGATAACAACAAAAACAATAGAATGCTCACATCCACGTGGAAGCTTAACAACACTCTACTCAATGATTACTTGGTCAAGGAAGAAATAAAGAAAGAAATTAAAGACTTTCTAGAGTTTAATGAAAATGAAGCCACAACATACCCAAACTTATGGGACACAATGAAAGCAGTGCTAAGAGGAAACCTCATAGCTCTGAGTGCCTGGAGAGGGTAGGTTGGTGAGCAGGGGGAGGGGGAAGGGGACAGGGTTTTGTTTTTCTTTTTTTTTCTTTTTTTTTTTTTGGAGGGGAAACTGGGAAAGGAGATATCATATGATATGTAAATGAAGAAAATATCTAATTAAAAAAAATAACCACAGGAAGTTGCAGGTCTAAAACAGTGGGATAAACTGAGAACTTCTTTTCCACTTACTAACATATTTGCTCTGCTAGATACAAAATGGACAGGACTTGTGGTCCTTTTCTAAGGTGAGAGTGAAGGAACAAATGGACAGAACAGAGACAGGAATGGGAAGAAGGAGACAGCAAACGCTCATGGAGCAGATTGGTTTGGCTGTGTTTGCATCCTCCTAGAATACCTGAAGAAGCAGGGCTACAGCATGTGCCCCCAGTGCAGGCAACCTGCTCAGCAAGTGCCTCATAGGGCACTTGAAAATAATAGCCAGTGAAAGTAGGTAACATTTCAGGTAACCACACTTCAAATGAAAAGCACGGAGTTCCTAGCCTGCGGCTGCTGAGGGAACACAACGATGTAACCATTTCCGTGGCACCTGTTCTCTGGCTATCAACCTCTCAGAGCTGACCATGAGGCAGGCACAGACAAAAGGCAGAGCTGCAGATCTGTGCTGGGAGCTCCGGATACCACCAGCATACTCCTTCACTTTGCTACTGATCCATTTTACTTGGGACAGGGGGACAGGGCTCCTGGACTGACCTCTTGCCTCAATAGTCCTGAGTCATCTCATTATGACACAGAAGTTACAAGCCATTGAAAGTGAATCTCCCCCAACATAGCCAGAACTGTCAGGAGAGCAAGAACCCCTGGAAACCCTAAACACCAATTAGGCAAAATCCTAAATTACAGAGTTCTCATTCCACGGAGAAATGCAGAGTATAATTTCACCTCCACCAGAAAACTACAACACAGTTTCTGTCTGCCATCTGCAAAACACATCCTTCCACCTGGTAGGCATTTCCCTGAGAGCCTTTCTGGGCACATCAAAATGGGACAAAGACTGCCTGTCAGCTAAGCACTGTGCCTGATATCCAGTAAGGAGTTGGGGGTGGGGGCGGGGAAGGAGAGGAGGGGTAGAGAAGAGAAGGAGGAGCAGAGTGCCAGGAGGAAGGAAGCAGAGAATACATGTGAGAGAGAGAGAAGAGAGAGGAGAGGGAGAGAGAGAGAGAGAGAGAGAGAGAGAGAGAGAGAGAGAGAGAGAGGGAGGGAAGGAGAGAGGGGGAAACATCTCTTTCATTTGTTGCGATCAGCACCAAGTGCTCTTCACATGTCCCACAGGAAGCACTACAGCAAATACAGTATGAGATGGGACCTCTATGCTTCACTATTTCCAATCCAGACAAGACAAAGAGTGAATTCCACACCACAGGAAACTGAGAGAACCATCAGATAAGAAAGTAGCGAAGTCCAGGCCGGCCCCTGGTGCCAGGAAGCTCTCCTAGTCTCTGGAAGATCCGCTGCTCTCCAAACTTCCTCAAGTCCCTTGGAGATTTCTTCAAAGAACTGGAGGTCCACAGGGTCCTTGGCTACCAACCCAGGACACAATCCCAAGGACATGAGCTAGATCTCAGGTGCTGAAAGGATGGCATGTGCCCAAGAATGACACTTATTGGGCTGTAAGTGGGAGAAGTTCCTCCACAGCCTTTAGTGCTCCATCATCCCCTGTGTCCTTAAGAACTGCACAGTGGAGAGAGAAAGCCCATGAAGTCTCAGCCTGAGACAAAAGCTACAGGGAACTAAGGAATGCTGGGAGTAGGAGAAGGGCTTGTCCTCAAGGAACAGCATAGTCATTCATTATACAATACAACATGGTCAGCCCTAAAAACATGTATGCAACTAACATTATACAGATTGAGAGGGTTGTATTTCTTTTTTGTTTTTTCTTGGAAACAAAATATATTTTCCACTTAAGACTTAAATGAACGTTATAAAAATGGTTTGACACAATAAAGTCTTCACATTATATACTAATATCAGATTAAAGGAGCTGGGCTGTTCAGGTAAACCTTTAATCCCAGCACTCAGGAGATAGAGGCAGGCAGATCTGAGTTGGGAGGCCAGCCTGGTCAACAAAACAAGTTCCAGGATGGCCAGGGTGACACAGAGAAAACATATTAAAAAAAAAAGTATTAAAGTAGACCTGGGGGTGCACACTTATCATATCAAGACTCGGGAGTCTAAGACAGGAGGATCATGTGTTCAAGGCCAGCCCAACTACACAGCAAAATTCTATCTTCAAAAACAAAATCATGTTGAATTAAGAATATCTAGTGCTGTGGGTTGGTACTCTTGTGCTGGAATATACCACAACAAAAGTTGTGTGAGGTGGTACATCAGGAGGGGCAGTCACTTAGCTTGCCTTTGCAGGGTCTAGTTTGTTCTGGTCCCAGGCACACCATTCCTGGAATGCGTGCGCGCGCGCACACACACACACACACACACACACACACACACATAACTAAAGAAAAGGGAATCATGAATTTGGAGTTAGTAGGAAAGGGAAGGGGAGAAATAATATCATTATATTAGAATAAAAACATATTTTAAAAAGAGAACTGTCCAGTGGGAACACAGTACAGACAGGTTTGTTGGCAGCAAGTCTGCCCTGTCCAGTCTTTCAGTGGCCCTGTGGCCACTGTCTTTATTGGGTTGTTGGGTCCTGGCCTTTTTTATCTTCTTTGCCTGTGAAGATCTGACAGTAAAAGCCATGGGCTCTCCAGTGGCCCGATCTGGGTTTTCTTCTTCTTTCAGTGTGTCCATCATGAGTGAAGCCCATCCCAGACAGAGGTCTTCTCAGAAAAGAAAAAAAAAGGGGGGGGCATCCTTTTTTTTTTTCCCCAGGCGTCCACTTGCTAGAGACCAGCAATGGCTTTCCAGTGTCAGGCACTGGCCTATGTCATATTTCAAGGTATCTAGACCATAGAGACTCTGATCCAAGCTGGCTTTTATTGTCTCATTACCTGGCAGGGGGGTTCTTGAAGTAAATATGGGCTGGGCCAAGAGACCAGGAGCCCTAGTACTTAAAGAGGGTGAGGTGCAGGGGGAGAGGAGAAAAAGGTTAGAGATCAGAAAGAACAGATTACCCTGCAGAGCCAGCAAGGAAACGGGAGGAGGTGGAGTGCGGGGGTGGGGTGGTGGTGGGGGATAGGCAGGAATGTAAGTCAACTCCGAGGAGCCATGAGAAGACAGAACATTAGGATTTTAACCCTTGGCACAGGAAATTCTTCAATGAATCCTTAGTCAAACCAGGGGCCTGTATTTGTGTTTTAGAAAGATGGTCCCCAGCTTCAATATATTTTAGCTATAGGGGGCTTCCTATGCTAATGAATCATTTTGTATAGCTCCTCTCTCATGTGTACCCACCCACCACTACTCTAATCCAACTTGCTATCCAGGCACCTGGACATTCAGATTTATAGTTCTGAGGGAGATTATGAGGTTGCAGTGGGAGAGGGCTGGGGTGCAGAGGAAAACCTTGAACTAAGAGTCCACAGAGGCTCTAAGATCTGAGGTCATCAGTCTATCATTATTCCTAAGATAAAATATATATTTTATAAGTCATTTGAATTTTTAAAACCTCTGCTTCACAGAAGCATGTTTCTCTAAGCTTGTTCCAACAGGAGAGGGTGTCTATAAATCATGTGATTAAGTTATTACAGGATAAATCAAGAGCATGTGTGTGAGCCTAAGGTCCTGACGCTGGTGACTTGCTACAGTGCTTAGTGCTATCTCGGTTTACGTGGTATCACAGAGCCAAGAGGCTGTCCACAAACTGTCACCACTTAGCCTGCAGCCACCAAGACACCAGCTCTAGGATCTGGCACCAAACCTGCTGTTCTCATACCATATACCCATGGATAAGACACATCAAATTCACACAGTAAAGGCATGATAGGGATGAAAGATTCAAAACAAACAGTAAACATTATTCTTTTAGCCCCTGCCTGCGGTCATAGCCAGGGTTTCTATTCCTGTATAAACATTATGACCAAGAAGCAAGTTGGGGAGGAAATGGTTTATTTAGCTTACACTTCCATGTTGATGTTCATCACCATAGAAAGTCAGGACTGGAACTCAAGCAGGTCAGGAAGCAGGAGTTGATGCAGAGACCATGGAGGGATGTTCCTTGCAGGCTTGCTTCCCCTGGCTTGCTCAGCTTACTTTCTTATAGAACCCAAGATTCCCAGCCCAGGGATGGCTCCACCCTCAAGGGTACCTCCCTTCTTGATCACTAATTGAGAAGATGCCTTACAGTTGGATCTCATGGAGGCATTTTCTCAACTGGAGTTCCTTTCTCTGTGATAGCTCCAGCTCGTGTCAAGTTGACACAAAGCCAGACACTACACCTGCCAATATATGACTGAAACTAGACAAACTTTGCCACTGTCCCATATACTCATTGCCAGTTTTCTGCCTCTCCATTTATAAGAGAAGATGTACTGCAATAGCTGCAGACTTCCCAGTTGTACTTAGTTTTTGAATGTTTAAAAACATGTATTTTGTGTCCATGTGTATTCCCATGCATGTTCAAGGGTTAGGGTATACATGTAGAAGTCATAAGATAACTTAAAGGAGTTGGTTCTCTCCTTTGCCTGTGTGGGGCCACCAGGCTTTGGCACTGAGCAACTTAAGCTCGGAGCCGTCTGCCAGCTTGCACTTGTACTTCTTTCTAGCTGGACTCTAGACTGTTTCGAAGCCTGCTCCACTCTTTGGATGATACTGGCTCCCACTAATTTGTAACTAACACATTTACAGTCATTTAGGTTTTGGTACTTGGCTGTGAATTACTGTGAGACTAAGTAATTATGGGAAGTGAATTAAGCCAGGGATGTTACCATTGCCAGTTTCCAGAATATTCTAAGCAGTTGGTGGTAGGTAGATGAATAAGTGATGCTAAGGGCAACAGAAAGCACTATCAGAGCTACCTTGGACCTATTTTTGTGTCATGTGGGACACACATGAGTCAGCCGCCTTCTACGATTAGTAGTTATAAAATGATCTCATTTAATTTACTAAATGCCAACCTTAAATCATACTGTAATGCTGAACGCGGTCCTGGCATCATATCAATGATTCCAGCCACTGGTCAAACCCTCTGCTTCCTGAAAACCTTTAGAAAGAGGTGTTTGCTGATTGCATTAGCCATGATTTATGAAGACTAAATCTATGACTTAGAACCTGCTAATTAGAGATTGTTTGACCTACAGAAGCCCTTCTTCAATGTACAGGAAAGGAGCCACTACACGTGTCTGTCAATTTCTTTCTTTTTTTCCTTTCTTTTTTTTAATTGAATATTTTCTTTACTTACATTTCAAATGTTTCCCCCTTTCCAGATCTCCCCTTTGGAAACACCCTATCCCATTCCCCCTCCCCCTGTCTTTATGAGGGTGCTCCCCCACCCACCTACCCACTCCTGTCTTCCTGCCCTGGTATTCCCCTACACTGGAGCATCGAACACCCTCAGGCCCAAGGGCGTCTCCTCTCACTGATATCCAAAAGTGTCTATCAATTTCAAACTCTCTTGCATGTTAAGATAAAATTCAGCTTGCCAAAGTGCTTTTTAAAAGAATTTTTAAAAACATTTATTTTATGTGTATGAGTGTTTTGCCTGAATGTTCTCATTGAATGTCAATACTGAATGTATTGCCTGAGTGACTCATTGGTTTGCAGTCTCCCACTTCCTGGCTCCATAGCTCTAAGGAGTTAAGATGTCTTTGCATCATGTGTATGCCTGGTGCCCAAAGAGGCTAGAAGAGGGCACAAAACAGTTGTGAGCTCCCAGATGGGTGCTGGAAGTCAAACCTAGGTCATTTGGAAGAACATTGACAGTCTTAATCACTGAGCCATCTCTCCAGCCCCAAAGACTTGATTATGTATGAATATTTTGTGTGCACGTCCATCTGCACATCAGAAGAGGGCCTCAGTTATGGCCCACCATATAGGTGCTGAGAATGGAATTCAGGACCTCTGGAGGAGCAGCCAGAGCTCCTACACACTGAACCATCACTCTAGCATTGAAGTGCTTTTCAAGATAATACAGTCGCCTCCTAATGGAAGCATGCTATCGGGTGTGGCTAATAAGGTATTTACAGAACATGCAAGAGGTACAACCACAGAAATGTATCAGGACAGAGAACAAATGTGTGACAGAAAAGGAGGAGGAGGCTCAAATTCCTGTGTTAAATCATGCAAAAAAAAATGCTCCAGGAAAGAAGCACCTTAAGCAACTAAGTGCCAGGAACAGGCTACCTCCCCAGCAGTGCATGGCCATTCGCAGCTGGTGGCCGTTCGCAGCTGGTGGATGCCGCCAGACTTGGATGCAGACTTTCTGTGCGAGGACCACCTCAGTCACTCATCCTGACCTGCACACTGGTTTCATACCAGATCCTTCTTGGTGAACGAGCTCAGCCTCTGAGCCAATATAACTCTGTCCTTGTCTTTTAGTCTTCATCATGTTCTGGGCACGTCAAGAGCTGGGGTCTCCTGACTCATTGGTTTTCAGTTTCTCACTTCCTGGCTCCATAGCTCTAAGGAGTTAAGAGAACACAGGCAGATGGAACCACAATGGCTCTGATCAAAGCAGGACACTTTGAAAAATCCCTTTGTCTATACAGCAGTAGATCTGGTTGGAAACTTACAGCATGGTGTAGAGAGAGTCTGATTGGGGGGACTCTCTTGAGGGGAGTGGTAAGATATTCCAAGATGATCAGCACATACCAGACACACATCTGCAGTATCCTACACTCTCAGTGACTCACTGGACACAAGTCAGTTTTCGTCTTAAAGTATTGCTTACTGTTAATACGTTTAATTAATACTACTATTAACAAGTTTAGTTGATAAGTAATGTTATTTATTACTTGTATCTTTACCAGACTCAGAACTATCTTTATTTCCTTTAAAGTAAATCTCACCACTAGAGTAATAGTCCCACTGCCTAACATAGTTTGAAGGGTCTGTATTGCAGCAATTCATAGATGGCTTAATAGCTGTACTCAAAGCCAATGGCTCAGTATCAACTTGTGAAGGTATTTGTCTTTGACCCTAGTCAGTTTAAATTTTTTGACATCAGTGACTTGGAATAAGGCCTAGAATCTATATGGATCAATAAATAATAGAAAGGCAGAATCAAATCAGAATAAGCAAAGCAATGACATCATTCTTCCTCCTTTATCTGAGTCATGGACTACCACGCATTCATTCATGGTAACGTCTCAGGCTTTGTGTTGTCATTTTAAGACAGAGTCTCATACATCCAAGGCTGGCTTTGGGCTTGCTATATAGCTAAAAATGACCTTGAGTTTCTGATTCCCTGCCTCTACCTCCTGAGTCCTGGAATTATAGATTTGCCCTGCCATTCCCAGGTCCTGTGCTACGGATCAAACCCATGGCCTCACTTACGCTAGGGAAGTGATCTGCCAACTGAGCTATGCTCCCAACCCACATTTATGTCTTTAAAAATTAATTTTGAAGGAATATTCAGGAAAGAACTGATTTGGTAATGGATTGAGAATCATAATCCAAGACATCATAGCGATGATAGTGTAATTCACAATCATATTAATAGAAGCTTACTGCTAGACCACACCTGGGGTATTCATTCAGCCCTAGATACTACATGTTAAAGAGACATTTAAGATAAATTATATATGTAAAGGATTAAAAGAATAAGCAAACTAGAAAAAAGCTAGAATTCCAGGAGGGCATATTGATTTATTATCAACAACTAAAAGATTATTTCCCCACGTACATTGTATAAGATTTCTGACCTATATAATTAAAGTCTTGTTGGTGGTCCCAAATCCAACAGTCAAACTTCCTTTCAGCATAAAGATAGTTTCCTTTCCTTCTCTCTCTCTCTCTTTTTTTTCTCTCATGACAGAGTTTCACTGTGTAGCCCTAACTGTCCTGGAACTCCTTCTGTAGAGCAGAACTCAAACTCACAGATATCCTCCTGCCTCTGTCTCCCAAGAGCTAGGATTAAGGGTGTGTACCACTACTGCCTTTCTGATAGTTTCTTTTTCTTTTTCTTTCTCTTTTTGATATGATGTAATCATGGACTGTGGTGTCCTCGTGTGTGCATGGCACCATGGGAAATGTTCAAAGTGATGCTGAATTCCCAAGTAATAGGGCCAAAGGAGGAATGGAATCAAAAGATACAGAGCTTTCTTCTTCAGGTTGCTGAAGTCCTTAACTACTGTGCATCCGGAAGCCTTGGGGTGATTCTTGGGGTCACAGCTGACTTGGAGCTCCCCTCTATGTGGCTTTTCCATAAGTTCTGAGTCTAGCTGAGTTGTCATTAGTTACTTTCTCGCTGCTGTGACAAATCACTGGTGAAAGTAGTTAAGAAAAGAGAGTTTCTCTTGGCTCCTGGCTCCAGGGTCATGGTAGGGAGGACAGGTTGACAGGAACTTGAACCCTAGTCACACTATTCACAGCCATGAAGCATAGGCATGAACAATGTCCTTACACTACTCTTGCTTTTTTTCTCAGTCTAGAACAGCATCCCATGGGTGGGTCTTCCTACCCCAATTAGCCCAATACAGACGGTCCTTCATAGGTGTCCCTGGAGGCTTATCTCTTAGATGATTCTAGATCATATCAAATTGACCATCAGTATCAACACTTACAGTGAGGAAGCACCAGGAACTATAGCCAGAGAGGCTCTAGTAGCCTGGGCCTGGTCTCTCCTTAGGCCTAGGTGTGCCACATCCTAAGTGTGCCATAAATCCCTTTTTGATAACACTGTGCAGGCTCAACAGAGTTTGTTGACTACCAACAAACCAAAGACTGCTCAGTTCCAATCTAGTATCCTTTACACTCTAAAACCACCTCAAAACAGTTCTAGTTTATTAAGTTGGAATTCTGATCATAACTTTACTGTAGATTTGTTTTCCATAGAGCATTAGGAAAGTAAGACAGAAATTCAGGTCAGCCTCACAGTCACTTATCTTAGTGTATCAAGTTTGTGGAAGAATTGAGAGCCAAAAGCAGGGAGAAAATAACAACAAATTCTGGAAAAAAAGAGAGCCCTATTCATTGCTGGTTGAAAAGTAATTAAGTCAGCCACTATGGAACTCAATATAGAGGCTTCTCAAAAAACTGACACTAGACTTTCTATACAACTAAGCTAGATCACCTCTGAGTATTTGCCAGAAAGACTCCAAGTTGACATATCACAAAGATATTTGTACATTGTTTGTAGCTTTGTCCAAAACAGCTAAGTTATAGAACTATCCAACATGTCCAACAACAGAGGAGTAGACAAGGGAAATGTATGTGTACAGGACAGGGTGGTTTTTTCAGTCATAAATAAGAGTCAAATCACGTTTGCAAGATAATGAATGCAACTAGAGCTAATTATATTAAGTGAATTAAGCCAATCACAGAAAAACAAATGTTTTTCTCATTTGTAGTTCCTAAGTTTATGGTGTGTGTGTGTGTGTGTGTGTGTGTGTGTGTGTGTGT